>CM053272.1:59488520-59510477 GCA_028583415.1 Protea cynaroides
GGTCGATGGGAGGGTCGATGATCCCGTCGACCCTAGGGTCTTAAACTGTCCGACCCTCCCTCAAGCGGGGTCGATCTTTCTGGTTTGGGAGGTCCGACCTTTAGCTGGTGTGCGACCCTCCTAGAATTAAGTGTTTTTGGGTCGATTTCATACCTGGGATCTCGATCTCCTTCATGCCCTTGGTCCATTTGACTCGACCATGATGGGTAAACCTGGTTCAAGGTGGTAAGACCGGGTTAGATTGACACGGGTCTTACAGTCGGACCTTGGAAATGCTAAACAATGAAATACTATGTTCGGAATGGTATCTTTGATGATGCTATTTGCCGAAATACTCTATTAAAGTCCGACACTTCAGGGCAATTTTATTTTAGTATAAACATATGTAAACCTTTATATTGCAAGAAAATTCAAACACAAAATGGTAGTTGGATTTTTTTTTTAGATTGGCATTATATGTTGGACCATGTTGTATACTTTATGTGTAATATTGTCTATTTTACACATTATTTTAATACTAGAAGACATGGATGGTAAATAAAACAAATAAAGTATGCAATAGGAATGAAGAAATATAATATCGATTAATTATAAAAAAAAAAAATATTCTACATGCAATATCGCTAGACTCTTGGAGACACCAATGAGATGTGAGCAATACTTCAAAGTCTCAACAATACAATATTTAATGATGGAACATAAGGTTGATATATCTCTAGGTTGACATAGTTTTCCCTCACAGAAGTCTATAAGGAGAGGCCATTGGAAATTGAGAAAGCCATGATTAGTACTAGAGATTCCATTGACAATTGAGAAAATCATTAGTACCAGGAGAAAAGATATATCCCATGTTGGAAATATGGCTATTCCTTCATAGACTTTGTTGCTACTGAAAATTGGATCTGCTAATTCGTCTGAATCCTGCGAAACAGAGATAAGAGGTTAACGGAACCGGGAAAAGATTCCCAGTGTCTGCTCTAATGGTAAAGTCAGTAACAGAGCAAACAGTCCAAAGCTATACCAGAATGGTTAGCCAGGAGGGTGTGGGGATGAACAGAATTCAAGAAGGATGTAAATGACAGTTAACCAAGAGCTCAATTGTATCAAAATAGTTTTACCTCTTGCCCATTTACTATCTTATATAGACTGAGAGAGAGATCCAAATAAACTTTCAGCTTAACCGCTCAACTGCCAGAAGCATGCGCGATATCCTCGCAATACTATAAGATAGAGATCCAATGACCAATCTTAATGCCGTGTCGCTTGTGATCAGTAAGCTTCGTAACTACCGACGTAGTCATTCCAAGAATAATTAAAGAATTACGCACATATGTCTTACCGTAGTCATAAGCAAACATGTTGCTAACAACACGTGCAATGAGAGACTCAGTGGATGACCACGAAGTCCTATTATTTAGGCGACGAACTAGCGAGACGCGACTTGCTAATGATGATAGATGCCATCTCGCATGGGAAGATAAATTGAACTAACCAGGATATGTGCCAGTGCTCATTATGTTGACACCTAAGGACACGTGTCCTCTAATCACCGAAAGACTAAGTATGACATTAACAATTGCCTCTTGTTACAGTGCACTAGGCAAGTGTAATGGAACAATCCTAGTAAGACTCGTATTTTGTCCTGTAAATCATTCCAGTGCTTATTGAACCATCTCGCTTCATATTAAATCGAAGTTAAGAGTGAATAATGAACACTTCACAAACTTTGGGCCATACAGACTCCATGGTAATGATAGTCCTAAAGAAGATTCTTGTAATTTCACACATACGAGGCCCACATTTTTAAATCGCCAAAACTCAAATTCGAAAAGGCACGCCACGCATCGTCATTTTGATGGGAAACTGCAAACCGTAACGTCATGGAGCAATTATGTCTCCATCTTTTCATGCCTAGCATTTAATGCGGAGAGGAGTTTCGAGACGCACGTTTTTCTGACTGAGATCGTGATTCGAGAGGTAATGATAATGCATAGTAGCTTTAAAACTTTTAGTTGCACTTAGCGAAAAACTTTCCCTACCATTTCGATTTATACTTCCATAAGAAAAAACCAGAAGGCTTTCTGCTCTTCTTCCTCCTACTCTCGTCATCTTCATTGGTTGCAGAGAACCTTTTTCCCAAATCAGCACCGACCAGTAAGTTTCGCCCCTTCCCTTTTGTAATTTGCTTTTTTTCGGGCATTTTTTCTTTTTGTTTTGAGAGTTCGGGCGTTTAATCTCCTAGGATAGCTAGCTCTCTAGTCATAGAAACAAAATCGATTCCCGAAAGAAAAAAAGCAAAACCAGGCCTAGCGGTCCCATCCTCTTCGAGAGAAGCTGCACCTATCCCTCAAACTTTGAACGTCTTAGCTGCGAAGTTCAAGAATAAACTCAGCCTATATGATTCTGATTTTGAACGAATCCTAGACGATCTTCCAGAACTTTACTAGTGTCGAATGCCCGAGGATAATGAGAGAATCTGTTCTACCAGCACTGCTGAAACCAGCATTTACCTAGAGTACTTCGATTTTGGGTTCAATATTCCCATACCGAGAGAGGCGAGAGACATCTTGGCTTACTACGACTTAGCTCCCTCGCAACTCCACGCCAATTCCTGGACATCAATTATAGGTTTCGTAGTCATGCTTTGGGCTCTTAAGATTCCTGCGATGGTGTCGTTGTTCCGGAGCCTTTTTGTTTTGAACAAAGATAAGCCAAAAAGCTAGCCCCCCATCCTTTCTGCCACTGACTTCAATAAATGATGGTCTATTTGCAACTTATGCCTATAACATCGAGGGCGTACACCGCCAATATTCCGTAACGGAACCTCAAAATGTAGTGCAGTTTGGCGTGAAGATGGGATTTTCTTTGTGATGACGCCAATACGGTCACGGGGGTCGCCGATCATATTTAAAGGTGGGGAGCCTGATATGTTTTTATTGAATTCTTCCCTGTTTCGATGAGGACGCTGTGATTCTATAAAGTCTTCTTGCTTGGCAGGTTGTTTACCTTTCTGCTTATTATTGGTTGCTGCAGGCTTTTCCACATACTCGCAGATGTGGCCCCACTTAATCAGATCTTCAATCGCTTACCTTAAGGCACGATACTTATCAGTATCATGGCCATTCTCATGATGATAGCTATAGTATTTCCTGGACCTTTCCCTCCTCGGATCCAGTTTCATCGATAGTGGACGGGACAACTCATATTGCGTCCCAATCGAAATCAACTCTGGCGATTTGCTTGCCAGGAAATCCATTCTTTCCAGTTTTCTATTTCTTGGATATCTCGCTGGGTGACTTGTTGATGACTTCCATTTCGCTTCTCCTTTTTTCTCCAAACTTGGGGTGTGTGAGGAGAAGAGCCTCTTTTATTGCCGCATACTTCTTGGCCCTACTCATCAGTTCAGCGTAGGTCAAGGGTGGCCGTTTATAGATAGATTTTAGTAGATCTTTATCTTTGATGCCATCCTGTAGCGCCGTCATTTTCATTTCTAAACTGATGTTCTTGATTTCATGGGCCTCAGGATTAAATCTTGAAAGGTATGCTTGTAGGGTTTCCTCTGGCCTTTGCTTTACACTGATAAGATTGGTTGAAGTCTTCTTTGGTGCTGTCTGGGTCTGGAAGTGTTCGAAGATGCGATCGCTCAGTTGATCAAAAGATTCAATGGAATTAGCTGGAAGACTGTTTAACCAGAGTCGCCCTGCTCCTCGTAATGTAGACGGGAAGGCTCAACAAAGAATTGCATCATCATAATGGTGCAATACCATTAAAGCTGAAAAATTGTCGAAATGTAACTGAGGATCCGTCGTACCATCATACGGGTCCACTTTTGGCATAAAGAAGTGTTTCGACCTTGGGACGTCCATTATTTCTTTCATGAAAGCCATGTCGGCACATTATTCTTTCTTTCTTGAAGCTGCAATGGATGTTGACTATTTCTTCTCCATTTCTGCCATACGGGTCTGCATGGCGAGGAGCTGTTGTTCGAAAGAACTTGTCGGGATGCCCACCTATGTTTCTTTCTCGGCGGCACATCTCTATTCCACCATGCGACTTCTAATAGCAATTCTTTCTATTCGGGCAGCGTTTACTCTATCTTGTGCTTCATTGCCTAGTCGCCGATCGTCCCTTTGGCTGCTATCTTTTTTCTTTATCTTGAGGAGCTATGAGTTCTTCCACATCTGAATCTTGTACTGGCAAATAGTTTTCTTCTCCCAGTTCATTATTTCTTCCATCTGAATTAGGAAGATCTTTCTCAACCAGCAGATCTTGGCCTGGGGCCAGAGTTTTGGATCTTGCTAGGTCTCTGGTGGATCGTTGATGGGTTAGTGGTAGAGGCGGCTTGATGAGCCATGTTAACTCTGCCAATTTTTCGTTTAGGGCGTTGAACTGATCAATGGTAACATACTGTGGTGTCGTTTTGTGACTTTCAGGAACAAGGGGTGGTGACTCATAGACAGTGAAGGAATTTGTATCATTGTTCCCTGGAGGAGGATTGTTCTATGGCTATCTGTCACACCCCAATTCTGGCTGAACCAGAAGTGTGAGTAAACCGTCACTGAACCAACGGTTCACACCAGGATCTCAATAAGACTGTGTCCACTCATACAAATCATTGCACATAACCATAATCAGAATATAATAAAATACAGCGGAAGTCTTAAATAAAATGAGTGATCTATTGATAAATTTAATAAAATATCCAATTATTCAAATACCGAAACGTAAATAAATATCCTTACATCAATTGTATCTCCAATTGAAAATAAACAAATAAACTAAACAAATCCTACAGGTACACGCAGAAAGGACACTCGCATAAAGCATCATGCTCGTCCTCTCCTGCTTGCACTTCCAAAGCAGCAACACCTCCGTATGTCGGAGCATTCAGGTAGTCATCTACCGTATAACCTGCATCAACATCTAAAAATAGTGTATACACGAGGGTGAGCTCACAACTTAGCTCAGTAAGACAATCAGACAATGCAACAAACATATGCATGAGTAACATTCACATTATGGTCTGATTTTAAGTTTGTAATGTGCTATAGAAAGGATTGGCGGCCACTGCACCTCTATACATGAGTGTGTGAAGCCGCCAAATGGATCAAACACCACTGTCGTCCCACATGCACTCTACCATGGAATAGAGATAGAGCTAAAGCGTCCAGATCAAACACCGCCAACACTTCCCCTGATAACCTACCCATACCAACACGTAAGTCCCTATTGGCGAGGGCTTGCAAACTAGACTCGCAACTAACCAATCCTATATGTTATCACAGTAGGCCCTATCCCAGCACAGCTTCCTACGGCATAGAGATAGAGCTAGAGTCTAGTGGCCAGGCCAGAGACCACAGTGCCACTTCCTCCCCCTGATACCCTACCCGCACCAAGCATGTTAAGACAGAACGATACGAAAAGGTACTAGTGTGAGGAATGATCCCATACCCTCGGCCCTTCCCATTCCACACACCAACGAAAACAATCATATGCTTAACAATCACATCCTAGCATAGCGAGTATGCATGAACAATAATAATAACTGAAAGAAAATGATGACATGTGAGTATGCACAAACATCAGTCCACAGAATCATAGCTATTAACAATGTTTTACTGTTATTAGATTATTAGGGTTTAGGTTCGATTCCCTTACCTGACGCTTGTTTGCTAGCTTGCTCCGCGTTGCAAAATCCAAACTTGCTATCACAATGTCCTACACAATGTTAGGGTTGTATTAGAATAGTTTTCTAAGGGTTTACGTTGGTCGAAAAACCAACTGGGTCAAAAACACTCCTCACAGAGTAGACCGATCGCAGGTACCGATCACGGCACTGTGGGGAAAGGTGTGACCGGTATGGTCAACCGGTCCCCACAGACTAGTCTCTGGGAGGTACCGGTAGCAGTACCGGTCGCATATGGTACGATCGGCATGGTCGATCGGTATGTCTCCGGAAGACCATACATCCGGTTCTCGCCTTCCATCGGTCACGCCCTAATGATCCTAGGGTTTCTCCTACACATTCTAGGTCTGAGCATTGAGTTAGAGTTGTTTCCAACTCCATTCAAGTCCTAGTTTCAATGATCTTCAACCTGGAACTTGAATCTAGGGTTTACCGACTAGATTAGGGTTTGTTGACAAAATAACGTTTAGATCAATACCTCGCTTTGCATGGTATTGATCCAAACATGACTAACCATCCTAGAACAATTATAGTAGAGGAAGGTTTAAGCACTTACCGTTGATTCGTGGTAATGTGTTCTTTGTCCAACGACAATGGCGGCTCTTCCCTCTCCTTCCTAGCTTCTTCTCCTTCTTCAACCTCTTTCTCCTCTAGGGTTTGTGAGGATCAATGAGAGAGGTTTTAGGAGGTTTAAGGGTCCTTATGTAGGCTAAGGCTAGGTTTAGGAAGTTTCCTAACATTAGGAAAGTCCTTCGGTGTGAAATTTAGAAAGTGGGACCCGCAGAGATCCTTTTCCAGATCTAAGCTGAGCAGGCCATACCGGTCGACCGTCGACCGGTATCATCGACCGGTATGAAGTTTATCATACTTAAATTCGTCCGATTTCATACCTATTTGTCATCCGCTCGTCCCGTCTGGCCCGGTGATGATTGGAAAACCTGTTACGACATGAATTAAAGGTTTAGATCGGGTTCATGGAGTGCGGGTCCTACACTATCCCTCCTCTGGCACATCGTCACTCCTGTCATTGTTGTTCTTGGGAGGTTGATTTCAAGTTTGTGCCATTACCCAAGAAGCGTAGGTACAAAATTCTTGAATTCACGTTTTAAGAAGAACAGGCCCCACAGTGGGCGCCAAACTGTTGCTGCTGAGAACTGGATCTGCTAATTTGCCGTATCATGCGAAACAGAGATAAGAGGTTAACGGAACCTGGACAAGATTCCCTATCTCCGCTCCGATGGTAAAGTCAGTAACAGAGTAAACAGTCTAAAGCTATACCAGAATGGTTAGCCAGGAGGGTGTGGGGATGAACATGATTCAAGAAGGATGTAAATGACTGTAAACGAAGAGTTCAATTGTATCAGAATGGTTTTACCTCTTTCCCGTTTACTATCTTATATAGACTGAGAGAGAGATCCAAATAAACTTCCAGCTTAACCCCCCAACTGCCAGAAGCATGTGCGATATCCTTGCAATACTGTAAGATAGAGATCCAACGACCAATCTTAATGTTGTGTCGCTTGTGATCAGTAAGCTTCGTAATTACCGACGTGGTCATTTCAAGAATAGTTAAAGAATTATGCACACATGCCTTACCGTAGTCACAGGCAAACAGGTTGCTAACAACATGTGCAATGAGAGACCTAGTGGATGACCACGAAGTCCTATTATTTAGGTGACAAACCAGCGAGACGCGACTTGCTAATATGATGATAGATGCCATCTCGCATGGGAAGATAAATTGAACTAACCAGGACACGTGCCAGTGCTCATTATGTTGATACCTAAGGACACGTGTAAGACCCGTATCGAACTAACTGGTCTTACCACCTTGTACCAGGTCTACCTATCATGGTCGAGCCAAGTGGACCAAGTGCGTGAAGAAACCACAAGACCAGGTATGAAGTTTAACTCAAAAACAGTCAAATATGAGGGTAGGGTCGCATGCCTAAACAGGTGTGACCGACCCCACCTCAAAAGAGTCCAACCCATGACTTTTTGGTTGTGGGGTCGCATGACTAAAAAAACATAGGGTCGACGGATTCTGCGACCCTACATGCGACCCTACGATAACAGATAGAATCCAAAAATTAAAAAACCTTCCTAATTCAAAGGGGGTCTTTCCTAAACTCATTGGGGCTTATTATGGAGGATTTTTCTATATAAATAGGACGTCCCTTAGCCTCTTTCACTCCTTTAGAACTCTAATTGAAAGTGAGAGAAAGAGAAGAGAATGAAGAGAAGAAAACTTGAAGAAGAAGACTAAAGAAGAAGAAGTTCAGAGAAACCTCTGAATCTCAGCAAACCCAAGGTATGAACCTAAATCCCTACATGAATTGGGAGCCTAGAATAGTTTATGATGAACATAGGATTAGGAGAACCCAAATCATCCATCCATGGATAAATTCCAAGAGATTTCATGGAAGAGATCGCTACGGACAATGAATGGTGTATAAATTGTAGTTATGAGTCATAGAACAATCATAGGATGGACCATGATAGTAAGCCAAAGGATTCAAACATGAAGGAATGGACTTTAAAATGAAAGGTCGACTCAAAACACGTGTGGTCGCACATAGGGTCAAATGATATCCGACCCTACGAGACCACATGATAGACCACATGCCCTCGGGAAGTCCCAGGGAGGGTGTGGTCGCACGTAGGGTCGAATGGTATCTAACGCCACCTGCGACCCTACACCCTGGGGTCGCAGAAACTGCTACCCTAGGTGCTACCCTACCCTGCGACCCTACCCTTGTGGTCGCAGAAACTGCTACCCCAGGTGCTACCCCACCTGTGATCCTAGAGTTTATGTTAGTTTTAACATATTGGAATTAATTAATTAAAATCTATCGACTTGTTAGGTCTTTTCAGTGGTTTAAAAGCAAATTATAAAGCTTGAACGAGGATCTACTAGCAATCAAAGGTGAGGGAACAAGACCTAAACTAATTGACTAATAATAAATTGTTTTTGTTTATTGAGTCCAATACCATGAATGATTCTATGTTTGTATGATTGTAATGTGCATATCACATGTCATCCACTATTCCTGTTATTACTGTTCATGCATATTTAATTCCATTTATTTATAACATGATGATGATGATGATGCTATGAATAGACATGTGAATGTATGTGTGTGGTTAGTGTACTTGATGCGAGTGGAGCATCAGGGGGAGGACATGACACTGTGGTTCATCCTGGTCACTAGACTCTAGCTCTATCTTTACTCAAGTCTTGTCCACTAACATCGTCGTATCGCCATTACCTTAGCAAAACTATTACGTCCTAGGGCATCAGGGGAGGTGGTCTCAAAACGTGTAGTCTCTAACTCTGTCGGGGGGCCTTAGCTCTATCTCTATGGACGTATTGAGGGATACTGGGGTGAGGCCTTGGATACACTGTTTGACATTAAGATTGGTTAGTTGCGAGCCCAGTTTGTAAGCCCTCGCCAGCAGGGGCTTACGTGTTGCTATGGGTAGGGCATCAGGGAAGTGTGATGCGGTGCGGTCTTAGGCACTTTAGCTCTATCCCTATTCCATGGTGGGTGCATGTGGGGGCGACAATGGTGTTTGATCCATTGGGCGGTTCCACACATTAGTGTATAGAGGTGTGGCGGCCACCTATCCTTTCTATTGCACATTGCAAACTTATGAACCAGACCAAAGATATGAATTGAATGCATACATATGTTTGTTGCATTGTTTTGTTTGCTCACTGAGCCGTGATGTGTGCTCACCCTTTCAACGTCGAATATTTTTTAGTTGATGATGCAGGTACTACTGTGGAAGACTATATGAATGCTCCTGTGTACGGACATGCTGCGATAATGGATTCAGATGTTATGATGGAGTCGCATGATTCGTCATGCGAGTGCAACTCATGTGTCTTCGATTAGAATTATGTATTTGGATTTTAAGGAATATGTAATTGATTATTTTATTTTATTTTATGTCTTAGTCAATGGAAGATAATTTGGATAATTTATTTATTTTATCATTGTTAGACTCTCAGTTCATTAGTATAAAGACTTCCGCTATCGTGTATTTATTCTGATTTTTGTTATGGATGTATATGGTTTAAGCAAACGAACATAGCCTATTCGAGATCCTGGTTGAACCGTTGGTTTATTGATGGTTCATCACACCATTCTGAATAGTGTGGAATTGGGGTGTGACAACACGTGTCCTCTAATCACCGAAAGACAAAATATGGCAATAACAAACTTTTTTACCCAATAATAGTGGTCCTGCATTGACATCTTCTTCTCAATGACCGCCACTGAATGAAACCTTTTCTTGCACCGTGATTAGTGTTGGGGAAAATAATGCTCTTAAAATAGTTTAATATTTAAGTTTCATTTGAGCAAGTACATACAGTAAAACCAAAATATACTACCATATTACTATTACTAGATAAATAATAAGAATAATTTACTTGCATGTACTTGTATCTTCCCTGGGATCCCATCACCATCCTTATCTCTAGAGATGGGTTCCACACCACATCGATGGTGATGAAAGAATCTCATGATCAGAACTCATTAATAATCATAGGACCTATACTACCTACGATGAATAAGATATTCCTTACCTTAGGGTTCAATTGTTATGAGTATAGGACATTCCTAGAACAATGCAGGACAAAATCAAAAATTCGTTCTATAGGGGACATGTCATTAGGGGTAGAACCAGAAATTCATTATGTAGGAGATAGGTAATTTAATAAATAGAAAGAAGGTTTTATCCAACTAAAAATAAAGAAGGTGGAGAGAAACGAGGGGATAGAGTCATAAAATGGTCTGGCCCTTACAAAATGTATTTCCAATCCTAGCTACACTTGAACTATTCCTAGATTCCATTGTCTTAGTCACCAAACCTCAAGATGGAGAATGTCTACTTTATCTTGTGTGGAGAAAACCTAGGTCTAAAAACATTATATTTGGATTCTTAAAATTCTAACTTGAAAGAACGATCTACAAATTGGGAGGGCATATTAGGAGTACAAGAATAACCAGTAGTCGGTTACTTGGAGGAGAGAGAAAGGGGATCCAGATTTCAAAGAAGAGAGATAGAGACAGAAATTCATGCGGGCAACGTGTTCATCCTTTTCCCAATTTTAATTTAGACTAGTCTTGTGAATGATTGTTTCAAAGTTAAGGACTTAATAATAATATAATAGTATTGTTGTTATTGTAACAAAGGTTTGTTACGTTTAGAAACGTAACAAAATAAATCTGGACCATTCATTTTTACTATTTTTTAATCTAACCCATTCAAATTTGGGGTGTGTTATAGTAATGTTTAGAGTACTCGTATACATGCATGGACATACACGGGATGTATGCCAATACATAGGGGGTATTTGATTGAATTAGAGTTTGAAATTCGACATATGGGTAATTTAGACCATGTTCTTTCTATCCAATGGTTGGAATGGACACATCATCTGCCCATGTGACATTATAGATTTCTTATTACGTTTAGAAAAATAACAAACCCTTATTACAATAACATTTTCCCTTATTATAATAATATAACTCAAGGTATTAGCCTTCCTTTAATGGGATATTTTTCTTTTGTCTTTTGGATATAGTCTCCAGTTTCCTACTTACCCATTTTCCTCATATATTACAATGTGAGTCATTTTCATAAGGTGTAACCCCTCCGCCTAGGCTTCTCTCTCTTGCGGTCCTATATATACTCCTCTTCCTCTCATAAGCTTTCCAGTTGTGAGAGTTTCAAACACACACTTCTGCTCCTTCACTTTTTAAGTCCTACATAACCCTACACAACAAAGAAGCACAAGAAGAACCACCATGGAGACAAGGAGTTCCACATCACTGCTCCTCTTTAGCCTCATCTTCTTCTTTCTCTCCTCCCTGATCGTTCCATCAATGGCCTTAGGATTCACTTGCAACAGCACAACAACAAAAACATGTGAATCACTGATTGATTACGTCTCTCCCAGTGACACAACCCTCGCTAACATCTCTTCCCTCTTTGGCGTCACCAACTTCTACTCCTTACTTGGTGCAAACTTCTCTCTCTCCACCCCTTCCAACCAGTCCTTCGCAGCCAATGATACCATCAAGATTCCCTTCCCCTATAGTTGCTCCAACGGCATCGGAATCTCCGACAAGATCCCCCTTTACACTGTTAAGTCAGGTGATAACTGGGATTACATAGCAACATATGTGTACTCTAGGTTGGTGACATACCAGGAAATTGCCAAGTCAACAACATCTCCAACCTCAGCTTGATCGAGGTTGGGCAGAAGTTGGGGATTCGCTTCCCCGTAGTTGCGATTTGGTAAACAGAATTTCGGTCGTCCATTATGGACACGTGGTGACCAAGGGGAGCTCCGTGGAGCAGATTGCTGTGGAGTATGGTACTGACGCTAACACAATATTGGAGCTCAATGGAATATCCAACGCTAATCAACTCCAAGCTAAGAAAGTGCTTGATGTTCCTCTAACAGGTGTGCAATTGCCTTCTTCTAGTTCTCTAATCTAACTTTTAGATTGAGTGCAAATCCTTTCTCCACTCGATAATCACCCCACACCCTTGGGAGCTGTTGATGGGTGATGGTTCCACACTAAGGATCTGATTCCACATTTCAAAGGTGGGTCGCACACTCCATCCAAAGGCTTCCAAAAGTGTAGGGTGGTTATAACTTATAACCTTGTGGGGAGAGGATTGGATTCAAACTCGTTTGGATTGGGACATGTGATTCTTTATAAACCTTTTTTTACATGGTCCCAAATCCCAACATATTTTATTTTGTGGAAAAAAAGAAGGCTGCCAGGTTGCATGGAGCTTGCAACCAGACACACAGGATAGGCGAAATGATTGCCCCATCCCGTGAAATGTAAATTCTCACCCCCTGTGGAAGTTCTACGTAAACTCACATTGGCTTCCACGTTGGTGTAGGGACACAGTTTGGTAACAATTCCCCCCTTTTGTTTTTTAGCAAAAGGTTTTCTACATGGTCATCCATGTACATGACCGTGCATTCTACCATCGGACGGGGAAAGGGGAGGGTATGTAATACCAAATTTGCCCCTTCCTACTGGATGAAGGGCCCGTAGCCGTGTATGTATATGGTCGTGTATAAAATCTGGATCATTATTTTATTTTTAATAAAAGATTGTCTTTATTAAAAGGGAAAAGATTTCCTTGGTTGTTGGCAAACCGTGTAAGAGGGTTCCTAATTAGAACACTTGTGGTGAATTTGACCATTGAATCCCTAAGAAATGAACATTTCAAATTTCAGACCCAAAACTAAATCCTATTTTAATTTTAAGTATCAATAAAATAAAAAATTTCAGACCCAAACTCCAATCATTTACCCTCATGTAATGCCATACCTTCTTTTGTATGTCCATGCACCCCGGCCCCTAATCCGGATGTCAAAATCTTAAAATTTTCAATGACATAATTTACCATAGGTCCAACTCTCTTTGAAAATAAAATTTAATATATGAGTAGGAAACATTGGGTTTACCCGTCTATAAAATTTCAGTCCAAACCGAACTATGTGACAAAAATAGAGACCCAAAATGACTAATGATTTAGAATATTTTCTTTTCCATATCCACAGTTTGCAATTTGGTTGTCCACAAAGAATCAGAGGACTTCCCCTTACTTGTTGCTAATGGAACTTATGCCTTGACTGCTTCCAACTGCATCCAGTGCAAATGCCAGCCTTCTATCTCTGCCTACAATCCCCTTTCAACGTAAGTATTTTTACATTTTATATATATGATAAATTGAAGTACATGCTGTTTTATTTATATGGGAAAAGGAATTATGTGTTGTCGGCATATGCTTCTGTCTGTCTCTCTTTTCCTTAAAATCTCTCTCTCTCTCTCAATCAAAATGATCGATTACTGATTCTTCTTGTACTCTTATATTAATCGCTAGTATATCTATACAATCAGATCTCACTTTTCATCTACAAGGCACAATCTTAATTTTAAGTAATTTTTTACTACTTAAATTAAGTAAAAATAAAATTTAATCTCATCAGCTTCGTTTTAGTTATGACTAACGATTGATTATTAGGATATTGCAATGTGAGCCATCCCAAAGGGGTTAAACCATCCAATATTTCTCATTGCCCTTCCATGGATTGTGCAAGTCTTGGTTTTCCGGGTCTTATCATTGGAGAAACTACATCTAAGTGCATGACGTGTGCTTATGCTGGATATGTTAATACAACTATAATGACAACCCTAAACATTGACGGCAGCTATTTACATAATTTTGCGTTTACATATTTATTTCTTTTCAATTTTTCAGAAAGTTCATGAGTTATCTATACATACTTCTTTTAATTTATTATGTTTTTCATAAAGTTAAAACATTGATTTCATCATTACGTTTAATTTATTATGTTTTTTATAGCAATTTCTTGCCCTCCGAACCTTGAATAATTTCTGATTTGATGTCTTGCATTTGTGGTTGAGAAACAGCGGAGGGTTCAAGTAACCATGCAGCAGCAAGGATCGATTCACAAGGTTCAAGATGGAGGCACTACAACAATTTTTACTTTTTATGACGGTTTTTTTCCGTTGTAAAAGGTTTTTCCCGTCACAAATAACATTTTGCGACGGTTAAAACCCGTCATATATAATGGCATTACCGTCGTATATGTAGCCGTCGTAAATGTTAACGACGGGAATTGCGTGGCGTCTGGAAAAGCATATTAACGACGGTAGTTTAAAACCGTCGTAAAAGATACGATATATAAGACGGAATTTAATTTCCGTCGTATATAAGTATGTATGACGGATAAATTCCGTCGCAATAAAAAGTATTTACTTCCGTAAATTACATTGTTATTTTAATTTTAACGACGGTTTATTATAACCGTCGTTAAAAAGGTTGTTTTTTATTTTAATTTAAAAGAAACATAAAATTGATTTGGAAGTTTTTTTCACTTATAAATCACATTTACATACATTCCCTGTACCATGTTCCACACAAAAAAGAACATATGAACTTTAACAATCATGATCAACACATTGCCATTAATTAATAGTTCTTAAAATTTGAATAATTATTTTTACATGATCTATTTAACAGTAGAAACCCGAAGCATGCTACAAGCTCCCTTGTATGAATGGTGGGCTTGTGTAAGTGGCAGCATCTGGATCCTGCTTTTCTGTCCCGTTTATCAATGGATAAAACAAAATCTGCAGCAACCGTAGATGGAAGAAGTTATAAATTAATTTCAGCAAGCCATAAAAGGGGTTTAGATGATGCTATTGCACGCCTGAAAGTTGAAGTATCTAAATTACCTGTCCTGTTTGACATCGTATTACTTCTCCAGCCCCTGTTTCTCCCGGATTGCCTAACGCACACCCATCAGTATTCAGTTTATACCATAGACCCCTTGGTGCATACCACTGAACCTGAATAGTTTTTCTGTTTTTTGCTAAGCTTCGTGAGCAACACAAGTTGTCTCACCACCTCCATATCCGCCTGGTAATGAATCCTTGCAGGTTTTCCTCACTGATAGATTTTGGCATGCTCTTTTGAAAGTCACCATGGTGCTGGTAAATTTTGGTTTCAAATTTTCATTGCAGCATGCATTTGGGTTTGTCATATCAGCAACAAACCTGTATAGCAGGCATCCACAACTACCTGATTGCTGCCACTCCCCTCTTTCTTCTCTTTCTTGTCCTTGGGTGCATTGCTTTGTCCTTCATGTCACCTGCCCATACCGGTATATCTCCATGATGTCTCAGTGACTCAGTTTGTCCCACACCGACACCATTGTAAAATTTCCTGTGATTGAATCAGTCCATACTATTGCACTATTGCACCATGACTCAGTTTGATAACTGAATTTCCACTGCATCCGCCCACACCTTTATTAACGCATCTGACCTCACCGGCAGTAAACACTAGCAACCATACTTGATTAAAGTTGATAACTTGGTGTTCTTCCTGTAAAAAATACACACATCCAGCTCAAGAGTTTCTCTCAATGTGTATTCAAATGTCAAGTTACAGCATTACTTTCACTCATCACTACATTACATTCAATACTACATTACACGTCCATCTAGTATAGGAACAAAAATAATATTTTATAAAAAGTGAATTTGGGTAAAAAAATCAGATTGCAAATGCATTTCTAATTGAAGAGAACTACAAAACCACTTATCATTTGTGAAGATATTCTCATGCACTGTATTATACCTTTTAGTTTCTTCAAGTAATTTATTGAGTTCTTTTGACATCTCTTCCTGCAAGTCATATTAAAAGAAGATTTCAAAACAATAAACATAAATTGAAGTATAGAACAACAAATGATTTCCACCATTAATCTAGCAAAGGTAAGAATGAAAGATCATTTACAGATATATTATGTATGACCATACCATCTTTTCTTTTGAATTCATATCCACAGGAGTTCCATCCTTCCTGGTGTGTGCATGTAGAAAAGGGTTCAAAGAAACATGGTGAAGACTCTCAATGCAGTAAGAAAGGCAAAGAAATCGTCCCAAGTACTTCAAATGATGTAGATAATACACTACTGCTTATGCATTATTTTCAGAAAAGCAAAGGATTTTGGTGGTGGAGTGTTCTCACTTGCAGCAACTGTGATGAGCGATCTCATTCACAAAGATCCTACTTGTTTTTGGGTGACAGCATCATTACTGCAACCAAACGTCTTGTGGTGACGTGGTCCTTTGGTTTTTGTCCCTTCCACTAGATAATTACTGTTCAAAAGAAAAAAATCAGATTGCAAATGCATTTCTAATTGAAGAGAACTACAAAACCACTTATGATAGAGCCAAAGAAAAATTAAGGTAGCAAAAATTTACTAAATAGGGATCAAATACTAGAATTAATCCTCAAAATCACAACAAAAACAAAAAAGTGTATAATATGATCCTAAAAGCATACTAGAAATGGATAAACCACTTATTGATAAAGGATTGTCTCTAAACTGTTGGAATGCAAAATGCCATCTGTCGAATTAGTTCTAAGTTTGACAATGATACAGCAGAAAAAAGAAGTGGTTTCCAAACTGAAACAAGCATATAAGAAGAGCTTGTTGATGTTTGTATAGGTGGTGAAGGTGAATAAAACTATACAGGGTTGTTCCTCTTAACCCCCTTAATAGTCGGATCGATTCGTCTACATGGATGCTATAATGGGGGGCATTATTATTATTTTTTTTTTGGTAGCTTGTCTGCAAGGCGATCCATGGAGTTTGATGCAGAGGGGAAGAGTGGTTCAAGACGTGTTCCTGATTTTGGTGCAATCTTCATTTCTAACTGTTCGACGAAGAAAGAATGTCTTAGAAAAAAAGTATTTGGGCTTCCATCTAATCAAGCTAGCTTTGTAAAGCACGTGAGTGATGGAACATTCTTGTTTCTTTTTGAGTATGAAAAAAGAGAATTGTATGGAGTATTTCAGGCATCTTGTGATGGGGCAATGAATATTGTGCCGGATGCATTTAAGTCAGTAGGCAAACATTTCCCAGCACAGGTAATGTTCCTAAACTTCTTGTTGTCTGTGTTTCTTCTCCACCTCAAATCCTTTCCTTTCCTTTCAGCAATTTTTAGACTGTGTAACTTATGTTTTTGTTATTTTTTATCTTCCAAAAGTTGATGTCTGTTGATCTTTTTTATTCAGATTTGTTTCAGAACTATCTGGATCTGTGATCCACTGCCGGAGTATGATTTCCGTGATGCTATTAAGGATAACTACTACAGTAAATACAAATTCAACTTTGGTCTATCTGAAGATCAGGTATTCTCTTTCCTTTACATGTCATCAGTTCAGCTGTCGATGGAATGGCAAGTAGCAGCTAATCGTGTATTTTGTTTTTTTTTTTTCTTTTTGTTTTTCCTTTTCTCCTTTCCTGTACTTGTAGGTTGACTGGCTTCTATGGTTGTTTAAGCCAAAAATTCTGAAAGACTTGCGAACTCCAATTCTAGTGACAAGAACTAAAATCAGTAAACATTTTAAGATATCCAATTGGGATTCCAGATTTTTGAAAACCTATAGAGAAGAAAATAATCTTAACATGGACAGTGGCATTGAGCCATATGATGTGGCTAGGAAACATGGTAATTGTCCATGTAAACAGAAGACATGCTTGACAGATGTATTAAACTATTAAAAGGAAAAGACAAGAATGATCCTACCGAGCAAGCATGCCTAGTTTTAAATGGGTTATTTCCAGCTGTAGTTCGGCAGTTGCTACCAGACTGCCAGAGGGTTTGGATGAACCAACCATCCAAATCATACTGTGATCTTGTCTACAGATAATTGTCTTCTCTTCTACTCAGGGAAAAGGATTAATTAACACATATAGAATAGAATGCCTGCCATTGAGCAAGCATGTCCAGTTGTGCATGTTAGCTTGTCAAAAGATAGCAATACCCGACCATCAGCTAATGTCTCAGCAGCAGGTGCTGCAGTGATGTTATCACTATCGACCCCACTCCCCCCACCCAAAAAAAAATGAATATCTAAACAACCAGCAACATCCAGTCCTCACCCATGAATTTCTTCCACATTATGGAATTTCAAGGTTCTTGAGGTACGATGTGCTTTACTAGATGCATCTAAGAATACAAGCATGTAGGACCCAATGATGCTGTGAAAGAAAAGATAGTAAGACCTGTTGATAAAATTGGATTTTGAAGCAAGGGCGATGAGGTCCATGTTTCTGGGAGAGAATTCCATTATTTCTCTAATGACTGCTTCTTACCACATTAAGTAGTTTTCAAATTTATCAATTTTAGGAAATTATTTTGAAGTTAATTCAATTAGACATCAAAGATCACATGATTCTGACTTGAATAGATAAATATAGGAACAAACAAGTGTTTTGATTCATTAAAATTAAATAAGGCATTTCCCTGGTCTAAAACATTAAGCATGGGTCTGCAGCATGGAATCTAAGGCTCAGAATGATCAAATACTTTTCAAATAAACAAGACAACTATAGAATCAGAAAAGGCAATGAATTAAAAAAATTAGCAAAAACATGCAAGGAAAATAAAACTAGCACATTACAAAAGGATATCACCAATATTTAAATTTTTATAGGAGGAATTAATGATACTTAAAAAACTAAATGCTAAAGGTACTCAAAGAATTAGGTTATCAGAAGTTAAAGATGACACTGGAAAATATAAAGACACAGGACAACTATAAGACCAGAGAGTATCCAAGTATAAATGGGGCTTTCTTGTTTCTCTTTATTGGCTAAACACTGAAGCTGGAACTCGAACTAGAAAACCAGGAAACTAAACTGAAGCTAATTAGTGCAGATGTCTATTCAGCAGAACATCAATCATTAGAGAGACTTAGAGTAAACAAAATTAAGGGGAGAAAACTTGCAGCCTCAAGATAAGGAAAGGTTTTCAGAAAACAAATACAACAATTGGTACCAAACAGTCAAACACCAAATTCGAATAAAAAATAGAAAATCAAAAGTCAAAATCGAACCAACCAGACCTTACTTTTCAGTTCGTTAAAGAAGACAAAGGAAGTTACCCTTCTAGCGCTCCTCGTCCTCACTGTCGTACTCACCGTCGTCCTCGTCATCATTCTCGTCGTCAAACTCAAGAATCTCCGTCCAATACGTCGGAATCACCAACACTCAGAGGAACCCCATTGCTCCGGCGACCATTGCTTCTCTTTCTCTTAGCATTAGAATGCTCAACCCATCGTCGATGCCCCTTTTTTTATTCTTCTTCATTCTTATTTTTTAGGGTTTCGTAGGGGATGATCGACGGAGATACTGCAGCGGCGGACGACGGGGACAATGGTAGTCTCTAGCTAGCTTCTTTCAAACGATCAGCTTCAATTCGATTTAGGGTTTGCGGGAGGGAACAAGCACAGACATGAAATCGTGGGCAGAAATCGTGGGCAGTTATGAGTACTCAGTTCGCGGGAAGAGAAGGAGGAAATAGAAATTGGGAAAATACGGATTTTATTATAAATTAAAAATATATTAGATTTTATACGAGAATACACAGCCATACGACGGGTTTCTGATACCCCGTCGAAAATACTAGATGTATACGACGGAATACAAATTCCGTCGTATAAAACCTATTAAAACCTACGGTATTCAACTACCGTCATATTAGATAAATTGTATACGACGCTCTGTTTTACCCGTCGTTAATGACTCTCTTTTGCGACGGTAAAAATTTACCGCCGTAAAATTCCGTCACAAAAAACCCATTTTGTTGTAGTGAGGGTTCTTCTCGTCTCCATTCAGTTGGGCTTTCTTTGTCTTGGCCTTATTGTGTAGGTGTCTGATTTACCCTGTGCAATCCTTCTATCTACCTTCAATTTGTGTATAAATAAGAAAGCCAATGGTTTAGTTGAATACAAGTCTGCATGTATAACAAAAATCTATTATATTTTATATAAATAAAACACACTGTGGAGAAATGATTTTTTCTTTTCTCCTGATAATGTCTATACATCAATCATAGAGTGAGAATGGATTAAATTTCTGTAATTATCAAAAAGCTTTTACTTCGTGTTGGGAGTCAATGTTACTATCCAATAAAAGCATGACACGTGGCCTGAGTAAGAGGATCAGCTTTGTAGGGATAAAAACGACACTTCACAAGGCCAAAAGGACATACCCATCATTACCCATAAGGGCCCAGGGGTAAAATCGGCATCACCCCAAATATGGTAATGACGTCAACGATAAATAATTCTATAAATAATCTTAACTACCAAGGTCAAACCACTTGAATATTTTATCAGTTTTGACTCACTTCACTCTAATAGGTGTCATTTTTTATTATCGTCCATGATCAACCCTGTACGGCTCGGTGTATTTACCATCATATCCTTTCCAACCCCGTTCCTTATGGTATCGGTCAACCCTTTATAAAAGCCTGATTGGTATCTTTTGTGGCCTAGTTTCCTGATTTTAGCATCGGAATGGTTCCAGGGCATCAACCTGACTCCACATTTGCCTTATATTGTCGTCTGTAAATCGAACCTACAGCGGAAGATCCAGACACAGATTTTAGCCGTAACACTTCGCTACAAGGTTGACCTGGAGTACTCAAGATGATGAGAAATGTTGACAATGATGAACCTTAAAAGCCTGTTGCTCTTTTCCCTAAGAAAATCCTAGTTCTAATAAGGATGGAAGGCCAAGGAATTGTAGAAAGCTAAATTCTACAATTCCTTGGTCTTCCATCTTAAGTTATTGTAGAATAAGATGATGAGAAGTAATTGTTTTCAGGATTTGCAATTCCTTGGTCTTCCATCTTAAGTTGAATACTAATTTATCAATGCAACCACTTGGCATCGATTTGCAATTCATGAGTTAATTGCTAGTTGTCAAAATTTATCCAGATTCTAGTTATAAAATAATAATAAAAAAGGGTCCTTAATAAACATTATGTACCATAGGCCAATCTTCCACCTGCATTCCCAGTGTTAAGGCTAAGTTCATGTTCACCAACAGATGTATCAAACAAAAAGAGTCAGCAGACAAACAGAGTAGTCATCAAAATGAAAATCAAATCAATGAATAAGCAAGGTTTCGAGGTGCACGATTACTTAAGGAAACCAAACAAATAGTCTCCAATGGATTTATCTTAATCCTACCAGCTAAAATTGCATGCTGCATCAAGACACTACTTACTGTATTGACAGAACCCAAGACTCCAACTTAGCTTTATCAGTAATTGGTGATTCAGCTTAACAAGACATCATCACCAAAGAATTCTCATTCATCATCATCCAAAGACTTCTTGGTATCACCTGAAACAACTGAGGGTGCTGGGCTTGTCTTCTCCCTGGCCTCAGATGCCTCCACATTCTTAAAAAACTGGTCAGATCCTAGGCTCTTAATGGATGTACTTGAAGAAGCTAAAATACAACTTGTCTAGCTTGAGGATAAGGACTTGCTGATAAGGGCATGTGCGTCAAAAAATTTCTTTGAGCAAATTCACATCCTGGCAGATAACAGCTATTTTCTTCTAAACCCAAATTAAAATCTCAATTTCTTATTTCAGGACTAGCAATTTCATCTCTAGAATTTTCATGGCAGTCAAAAAATTCTTAAAAAATTTCATGTAAAGCCATGTATAGAAAGGTTTAAGATGGTGCATAGCAAAGATTGTATTGAAAATCAGTTCTTTGGTCAAGTAGTTGGCCAATGAGCTTGCTAATGTTTAAAATTGCCACACTGGTCAAACGTAACACTTGAGGGCATTGGTCTGAAACAAGTAAATGTATAATTCAAGGAC
>CM053272.1:59510977-59585877 GCA_028583415.1 Protea cynaroides
ATTATAGCTTAGTGATGATTGTTGTACCTTGGGGAAATTTTTTTTTTGCCTAATTTATCAGTTTTGTCATAACTGAGTAGAGAAATTCAAGTACAGCAGTCAACAAGACTTTAAGCTGACTTTAAAGCACCTCTTTAAGAATTGCTAAAGATTTATCTCATTCATCCAACAAATTCTGGATACAGGATTGAAACTCTCTCACTTCTGTTGCTAGAATCGCCTTTTCTCCATAAATTTCTCCTGCATGCTGTAGAAAACCAGAAAGAGAAGTTTTTCTTCTCATGAGTCGAAACTCTTTTTTGTTATTGAATCAAAGAAAACAACATTTACTAGAACATATCACAACCATACCATTGGCTTCCTTTGCATGTTGCATTATCTGTTTAAGGTCTTCCACCTTGGTAAGAATTTTTGGATCACCCTTGGCAGCTTCTAGGGAGCTTATATATTTTCTCTGTGTGGAAACTCCTAGGTAAGGCTGATAGAGGAGAACACTTTGTCAGGTAGAGAGCTGTAGAGTTTTTCTTGGGAACAAAGGAATTCTCTGTTTCTCTGGGTGGAGGTAGGCATCCCACATTAGGGTGCTGAACTATGGTAAATCTTGTTCTTCATGTTTTTTTTTTCTTCTTGTTTGTGCTTCCAATCCTAACAAGTGTTATCAGAGCAAGGTTCAGCAGATTGGTTACAGTTCTGGAAGAAGGAGGGAGGTGTGCCAAGGTTAGTATGAAGAAAAAAAAAACGAAGAAACAAGATTTACCATGGGGCCGAGTGCTCATGGAGGACAGACTGCTCTGGGTTGTAGTGCTTTGCCAGGTGTCAATTTGGGAAGATGGTTGCAGCACGGGGATTCTGTAGGCAGAGTTGAATGCCTTCTGTTGGGGGATTATGTGCTGTTATCACATGTGCGGTTTGATACTGCGATGCCTATCGCTGCATTGGGAGCCGGAGATAGTCACAGGCAGGGGCTGTCGGAGGAGTGGCAGAATGCAACGGAGGCCATGAATGGTAGAATCCTGTCTGAAAATGGAAGGGAGAATTCTAACATGGAAAGTAATCCAACAGTGGAGATCATAGGTGGATCTAGTCAGATCGGGGAGGTTTTTCCTTGGATCTAACGACGGATTTAAATCCCGCTAAGGTGCTCATAATGACCAGTTGATGTTGCAACGTGGGGTGAAGGAGGAGTAGTAGGTTGCGTGGAGGGATCGGATCTCTAGGTCTACGTTGGATGTGTAGAGGTGAGGGCTTAAGTTCTGGGTGCATATTGGAGTTGCATAGGACTGTGAGTGAAAGTGATCTCTCGAGTAAGTGCTACGGTAGTGGAAGAGGTGCAGTCACATCACATCGTGCAGTGATGAGTTGTGCGGAACACCCTAATGGGGTGTGCTAAGCCAGTTTGGGTGTAACGGTGTGGCAGAAACAATGGACAAGTTTACAGAATCAACATCAACAAGTTCTTCTTTAAGGTGGCTTGTTAATCCAAGCCAAGTGGAGATTTGTTGGGTTGTGTCTTGTATTATGTGGGTCCTACACAGTTATTAGGGTTGTACTTGTATTAAGGTTTAGGTTTATTATATGTACGGGGATAAATCTATAATTGTGTAGGGGATTAGGGTTTCTAGGGAGCCTATACAATGTCTATGTGTGAAAATATCTAGGTAAAACTGATAGTAGAGAACACTTTTTTAGGTAGAGAGTTGTAGAGTTTTCTTGGGAATAAAGTAATTCTCTGTTTTTCTGGGTGGAGGTAAGCATCCTGCATTGGGATGCTGAACCACTGTAAATCTTGTTTTTCGTGTTTTTTTTTTCTTTTTGTATGCCCTCTCAATCCTAACAAGTGGTATCACAGCAAGGTTTGGAAGATTGGTTACAGATCTGCAAGAAGGAGGGAGGTGCGAGGTTGGTATCAAGAAAAAAAAACATGAAAAACAAGATTTACCATGGGGTCAGGTGCTCATGGTGGACAGGCTCCTCCGGGTTGTAGTGCTTTGGCAAGTGTCAATTTAGGAGGACGATTGTAGTAGGGGGATTCCGTAGGTAAAGTGGAATGCCTTCTGTTGGGGGATCAGGTGCCATTATCACATGTGCGGTTTGATACTGTGATGCCTATCGTTGCAGTAGGAGCCAGAGATAGTCACACGCAGGGGCTGTTGGAGGAGCGGTGGAATGCAACAAAGGCTGTGAATGGTAAAATCCTGTCTAAAAGTGGAAGGGAGAATTCTAACAGGGAAAGTAATCTAACATTAGAGATCAAAAGTTGATTTGGTCGAATCGGGGAGGTTTTTCCTTGGATCTGACGGCGGGTTTGAATTCCGGTAAGGTGTGCATAATGGCTAGTTAATGCTCACCGTGGGGTGAAGGAGGACTAGCTGGTTATAGGGAAGAGTAGGATCTCTAGGTCTGTGCTGGAGGTGTAGAGGTGAGGGCTCGAGTTCCCAGTGCATATTAGAGTTGTAGAGGACTGTAAGTGAAAGTGATATCTCCAATAAGTGCTACGGTAGTGGGAGAGGTGGAGTTACATCACATTGTGAGTCTGTGAGCAGCGCGGGATGCCTAGATGGGGTGTGGGCTATGCCGGTTTGTGTGTAGTGGTTTGGTAAAAACAATGGACGAGTTTACAGAATCAAAATCAATGGGTTCTTCTTCAAGGTGGCTTACAGAATCCTAGCCAGGTGAAAATTTGTTGGGTTGTGTCTTGTATTCTGTGGGATCCAAACAGTTATCAGGTTGTACTTGTATTAGGGTTTGGTTTTATTACACGTACGGGGGTAAATCTATAATTGTGTAGGGGATTAGGGTTTCTTAGGAGCCTATATATTGCCTTTGTGTGAAAATCCCTAGGTAAGGCTGATAGAAGAGAACACTTTGTCAAGTGGAGAGCTGTAGAGTTTTCTTGGGAATAAAGTAATTCTCCATTTCTCTGGGTAGAGGTAGGCATCCTGCATTGGGGTGCTGAACCACGGTAAATCTTGTTCTTTGTGATTTTTTTCTTCTTGTTTGCACTCCCAATCCTAAGAGTTGTAGCGTACCAGAAATCATATGGTGCTTCAAGGAAATCTTTTGTCCTTGACTCATGTCCCCCCTCTAGTCAGGCTCTTCAGTTTGGTCTTCGCCTGTACTGGGTTCCTAGAAGACCAATTGCAATGTTTCCCTTTGCCTAAATCCCTCTGTCGGCGATCTAGGTTACATTTGTCGAAACCGTCGAGGTGAGCCGATGTTCGCTACTTCCATTCCTAGTACTTCTGTGTTCTGTAGTGGTTGGCGAAGCTACGGTCATTCGTGCTTCCCTTGTTAAGGCTATTTCAAAGGACCTTATGCATATTCTGGTAGAATTGGATAGTGTTATGATGCATGCCACTGAACCACCGCCACGATGTGGAATTGGCTTATTACATGTGGGAAGAATAAACTTGCAGAATGGATAAGCATGCGTAGCCATCGTGGAATACATGTAAGGTTGTTAGAAGGTTATAACAGTGGGGAAATTGTAACTGAATCAGTTAGCAAGGTTTGTATGCCTCTAGCTATATAAACAAAGGATGATGAATAGGAAAGGATAAGCAATTACAAACCAATCTACTTCTTCCTCTATCTATTCTTCTATCTGGAGGTCAGCTAACCTCGAAGTAGCTATTTCTAATACTATTCGTATCATTTGGTGCTTTCATTGAAAGATTCCCCATGGATTCTTTTCAAGCATCGATGGATGAACAGTGGCAGACTCTCACTAAGCTATATTGGCTCATGACCTCCATGGTGGAGAAGATCAAAAAGCTCCTACGACTGTAATTGGGATTGTCCATGGTTCCTTCCCTGCCCTCTATTGACTTGGTTACCACCACCCTTACTCCTAATTCCTCTTCCATCTTCACTCCGATCCATTCTGATCTCCTTCGCCTTTTTTCCCTAACCCCAATATCCTCATCAGCGCCACCAACATTGCCGCAACCAAGATCTAAAATGTCTATTGTTTCTAGAAGCTTGCCTGGTGTGCCTCTTTTGTTTTTCCTTTATTCACCAGTGGAATCAATGGCCATGGCTGCCAAAGCAATCCCGACAATATCCCCTATTCCTCAACCGCACTCCCAATCTCAACCACCGTCCTAATCCCAACCCTAGTCTGTAATCCAGACCCAATCTTAGCCCCAAACACAACCCCTGGCAGATAGTCATTCCCAACTTCAGCTGAACACTGACACCAGTCAAGCAGTTTCCAGAATCGTTAGCGCTGGCTTAGCTCACCTAGCGGGAGAGAAGTGTCGAATCTCTATGGGTTTCGCCATTTCAACTCACTAGATACAACTAAAAAGATCCTCCATAGTTTAGTCATTGCAGATCGACCTATCAAGGAGTCTGCATATGAGTTGCCTTTTCACCGAGCAATGGGTTTTGCCCCTATTGACGAGTATTGGAAGAACTTGAGGAGAATCGTTGCTACTCACTTGTCTAGTCCAAAGATAATAGCAAACATGATTGCTGATCTACTCGACTTAGAGAAGGAGAATAGAATAGACTCAATCGCACAAACACGGTTGCTGTTCTTTGGGAGATGATATTCATTGTTAATCGTTGTTCCTGGTCAGCAGTCTCGTGGCCCCTTCTCCTTCCAAATCCCATCTCAGCCGAGCTCTTCATCACTGCCCTAGTTCTCCTACGTGGTTAGCCTCCTCCTGTGGGACACTAGTTAAAACACCTCACGTCCATCGGTAACTCCATGGCCAGAAACCAAGTGGAGTCCCTCTTCTGCCTACTGTCCACCACCTCCTCCCCTGTTCTTGTCTACAGCAATAGTGACTAAAACATGTTCCTCCGATGGCACTTCCCTTCTCACAAGGTTGTTGTCTACGAATTAGGCCAGAAGGTCAGAGATACTTGGATCTATGATCTGAATGTCGAGTCTGACCCTTTTGGACTCAAACATTCTCGAACCATCATCCAAAGAAATTTTGAGAAGATCTACTCGGTACGCTAGCTCAAGCTAAGATGCACTCGAGGGTTAGCTACACATTTAACAAAAGATAATGTTGTAGACGTTCTTTAGCTAGCCAGGATCTGCGACGTGCCGGATCTTTACCTCAAATGCCTTAATTTAGTCTCCAAGGACTTGAAAGCCATCGAGAAGACGGAATTTGGGAAGTTCTTGCAAGATCATGACCCCTGGTTTGAGCTCGAGATCCTACGGTTCCTCAATGAGGTTGAGTGGAGGCAGAAACAAAAGCATATGGAGAAGGAGGTGTAGAGTTTGTATCTGCAGCTGAGCGAAATGATGGAGTGCCCAGAGAACATATGTACGGGGGGATGTATGAGTGTGGGGCCCTATGTCAAGGCACCAAACAAGAGCAAGGGACCGTGCTAGAAGTTCTCCACTTGTCAAGGATTGCAACTCCTGATTAAACACATGGGTGACGTGGTATCATCCTTTCTCCTTTCAACAGTGGTGTCATCCTTTCTCCTATCGGTAATTACCCCTCTCGGCAATTCATTTTACTTTCTCCAATGGTGTCGTTTTCACTTCCTAGTCCAAGCAACGTTCCCTGACTCTAAACCATCATGGGTCGAAAGAGTGTTGTTCACATTTGATTGGTACACATGGGACGCTTTCTATATTGACAGTTTCATTGTTCAAGGCTTGTGGGAGCATTTAAATTTGACAAGGGACATATGATTTCTTGTGGTATATAACCAGGATATATGTTGTGGATGATGACATTTCATATTGGGAAGAAAATGAAGTTAGTCCCAGCCTTATTATTGGTGGAATGCGTGATGTGGTTCGTATTTTCATAAATTGCAAATACTTGAGAAGGTGTGGAAGTGGGGACATTAAGCTCTAGATGTCATTTTGGACCTTTGAGGTGGAGTGTGGAGAGGTGGAGCACGCTAGTGGGCTGAAGAAAAAGAGTAAACTCCTAACATGCTCAAACAACTCTTTTCAGGCCAAGACCGACCTCTTGTTGGGTATCGAAGCCAACCGAGGCGATTACAGTAAGAAATTACAGCAGCTATTAGCATTGTATAACTTACTTTTCGCTAAGGCTTTTGGACTCCCTCCCCCAGATTAGGACCAACCTGCAACTCAGATTTTTTTCCCTGTTTTGGATATTCGGGTTATACTTATTCCTGTGATCTTAATTCAACTAAGCCTCCATCGCCAAGGATGCTGGATCCCTCAGGTCCCTGTTCAATGTGTCAGACTCCCTCTCAAAGAAGCCTCATGGGTGGATGGTACTCTCTTTTGGCCCTTGTATCCAGAGCTGAACCTTGTCGATGGTAATGTAATGATGCACATCATTGAACCACTGCCACAATGTGGAATTGGCTGATTACGTGTAGGAAAAATAAACTTGCAAAATGGATAGGCATGTATAGCCATCATGGAATACGTGTAAAGTTGTTACAAAGGTTGTTAGAAGGTTATATCAGTAGGGAAATTGTTACTGAATCGGTTAGCAAGGTTTGTATGCCTCTGGTGTTATAAACAAAAGATGATGAATAGGAAAAGATAAGCAATTACAAACCAATCTCCTTTTTCCTTTTTCTATTCTTCTTCTCAATCCTTCTATTTGGAGATCAGCAACCCTCGAAGTAGCTATTTTCCAATACTGTTTGTATTGATAGCACCGAGATCATTTCTCTGTTTCAGTGACCCTCTTCGGTCGCTGTCCTCAGTTTGAGACCCATTATAAATGAGAAGACAGATGCCCGCCAGTGGCCTCTATATGAACACGAACAACCGAACGATGGGCATGGATTTCAGAGATTTGAAAAAGATTTGCACGGGAAAAGAGAGTGAAGTCAAAGTCCGATGAAGTTGATGCCTAGAAAAAGTGAGATAGAGGGAAGGATTCTGTTTTACATTAAAATAAATTATAGTGGATCATTAGATTGAAAAAGTGCCAGACGTCTCTCATCGAGCATCACTGTCATTCTTCTCGTTAACTGTCCAATTAGAAACGATCCAGATCCGGAAATAAATGAAGTCACAATTTTAAAGATTTGCAGTCTTTTATTATTATAGATATACGTTTGGATAGTAGACCTAACTAAAATATATATATTTATTATTCTATTTTTAATTACAATAAATTAGAAAAGAGAGACAAGAGATAATTTTCAGTAGCTTATCTTTACCAGCAAGGCTTCTCTGTCTCCTGCCAATAGCAATCAGGCCACAGACGAAATTTATCGGATTCGTGATGTCGTTTTCATTCAAATTGAAATTCAACTCAACTGGGTTGCCCAAGATTTCTGTTTCTTTCTAACCACTACAAAGTTGCAGAGCCCAGTCCATTGTTCATCCTCATCGCAAGTCATGTCCAACTCCAAAACGACGACGCTCCTGCTATTGGTGGTTGCAGCGCCTGTAGCAGTGGCATTTATTCTCTATCGACTCGCTGAGTTCGACCCAGCGCCGCTGCCAGAGCATGTATTGTCTCGATCACCGCCGATTCTGCCACCGAAGCTATATAGCGGATTTCTAGAATCGGCGGAGCGAGTCGGGGAAGGGGTATTAGTGGGGCCCGAAGACCTAGCATACGACGCCGAGACGGGATTCATATACACGGGTTGCAGCGATGGTTGGATTAAGCGTCTCTACGTAGCAGATACAGCTGATGATAAGGAGAAGGCGAAGGTGGAAAACTGGGCTTTCACTGGTGGTCGGCCTCTCGGTCTAGCCTTCGGACCGGACAAGCAACTCATTGTCGCCGATTCTTACAAGGTTAGTATTTTGTAATTTCATAATAATCCATACTTAAATTAGCTTCTCTATTTCATCATCCTTCCTCCCTGTCTACGTATATGTTTATTTCCAGATTAGTCTTACAAGCATGGTGTCTAAATGGAATTCAAATCCTCTCCCTCCTCGTTTTCGGATGGAGAGGTGGCGGCCTTGTTAGATGGCTGTACCTGGGATTTTGGTGAATCCGAGCCTTTCATTATAGTCGACAAGTGTAGCCGATACCCCCTTTTGGCTCAGATTCACCCTAGCCCAGGTGTTGGTCATCTAACAGGGCTGCCCCCTGTCCATCCGAAACCA
This sequence comes from Protea cynaroides, assembly GCA_028583415.1. Classification (NCBI taxonomy): domain Eukaryota; kingdom Viridiplantae; phylum Streptophyta; class Magnoliopsida; order Proteales; family Proteaceae; genus Protea; species Protea cynaroides. The sequence continues at coordinate 59,519,016 of CM053272.1, forward strand.
AAGACGGAGAGGATCTGGATCCATTTAAATGGAATATAAATCCCCTCCTAAGGTAGTTCTGACTGCCAAAGTGATCCAATAGTTGAAATTCATCTAGCACACATACTCATGTATTAGTATGCGCACCAGCTGAACTCCAACTATTGGATCTGTCGACAGTTTTGACTGCCGCAGAAGAGGATTTGGATCAGTCTAAATGATACTTCTCTAAGTGTTTTTAGAACATGTAATTTTTTTTATTAATCTTATTTTAATCCAAAATATCAATAAGTTGTAAGTTAAAAAAATATTTTCATTATAGTTTGAAAATAATCTACCATTTTTTTCATTTTCAAGAACTATCACTAACTCAAAACTTTTTTTAATACATGTTTGTATGAAGAGCCAAATTTTCTCCTTATTTTAATTTAAGGGACAAAAATAATTTACTAATTATTTGACACGATAAAAGATATCAATAAGAAAATCGTTTATAAAATATATAGAAATTTGTAAATTTGTATCTTACATATACAATTTTATTTTATAGTGATAGATGGCCGACATTTGACACTCCCTTGTCGTCTCAACTTGTTGATTGGGATGGAGAGCTCAGATTCATCCGAGCTTCAGGTGTCGATTATCTAACGAGATTGTCGCCCCTCCTCCCGAACCTTTGTGAGGAGAGGTGAGGTTTCGGATACCATACACCCATGTATATATCCATGGGTATTTGTGATACATTGACCATTATGTGCACTTTGCAAGGATACTAAATATTCCAAGCCTTCTTTTGCCACTTGCCAAACTCTTTTTGTGCATCCTTCACATGTGAGGAGAGCACCAAGGGTCTATCCATCCAAAATTTTTTTGCTTTCATTTGATATACTATAATGACAGATCTTTAGGACCATTTAGATAAGGTTTTCTTCGTGGACCATTTAATTTGAAAACTCTTGCTTTTACATTTTTTTTTACCCCAACTGGTATTACGTTTTTCCTCGGTATGAAATGATAACTCACTAGTCAAATTTCTCCCATAAAGTTCAGGCTGGCCGAGAATTGGCGATTATGATCGGCAATATGGTTAGAGAAGCAGAGAGACAGAGCATGGAGAGAGAAAAAAACTGGAATGCATGGGAGAACGAGGGGCAGGAGAGTTGGAGAGGGAGGGGGAAAGAGAGCTGGAATGTTGCAAGGGCGGGAGAGAGAGAGAGAGAGAGAGGGGCTAAGAAAGGGAATGATGAAGCAGAGAGCCAAAACGGAATGGTTGGGAGGAAGAGAGATATTTTAATTTTTATTCATAAAATGACTGATTCACGTCTGGTTCAAACAAAAAAAAGTGGTTGATTGGATTGAATCGGTCCTTCCAAGTCAATTCCAATCTACCCATGTTTTTAGATATCGGGGCTGGATCGGCCAATCTGCATTGGTATCGAGGATGGTCAATACCTATACAACACGTAATGCTTTCATTTTTTAAAATCTTTTAATTTAAAATCGATCACATGTCACTTTGTCATTGTTTCCATATGGATCCCATATCTTGTTTTCAAAGTGATTGATATTCCATCCAAGACTGAAATAAACCATGGATCAACCCAGATACGAATGGCCAAAGACCAATTTCTGTCCATTCTGCTTCCTAAAACCTAAACTGCAATGCAGACCTGGTCTCAAGAGAAGGTCCTAATTAATTATAAGGAAAAAGAAGTACATGCATGCTGACCTTATTTACATCTCTCTCTCTCTACCAACTATCCGTGTGGACCCTTTTTTTTTGTCGTCTCATTTTCTCTACTAACATTTAAAGGTCCAATATGCTCTAGTTTGTAGATTCTCCTCCCTTAATTATATTTAGGATCAAAATCCTTTAAGCAAGGGTATCTCTTGTTTGAAACCATTGGATTATAATTTAGAAACTACTAATGTGGCAGGGACTATTGAGGGTGAGTAGAGAAGGAACAACGGTGGAACTGCTGACAGATGAAGCAGACGGTTTGAAATTCAAGCTAACCGACGGCGTGGATGTGGGGAGAGATGGAGTGATATACTTCACAGATGCATCGTACAAATACAGTTTCGACGTTCACATGGTAGACATCCTCGAGGGGAGGCCTCACGGGAGGCTGATAAGCTTTGATCCTTCCATCAACAAGACCCAAGTGCTTGCACGCCACCTCTACTTCGCCAATGGAGTTGCCCTCTCGCCTAACCAGGATTTTCTCATCTTCTGCGAAACGGTGTTGTAAGTCTCTGTCTTGATCACCCTTCATTAATTATATTGTTAAACACTTTAATCTATACAAGGAATTGGGATCAACCTGAAAATCGAAACCAAATATTATTGGGACGTAAAATTTGACTTTGTTTATAGAGCACTGTGAAAATTGATATCGGACTAGACCAATTGATGATTCTGAATCAAACTGATCCAAGTCAAATCAAAATCTAACCAATTCAGTAATGGACTGATAAATAGTCCATTAAACCAATCTTTTGTTAAATATATATATAAAAAATCAAAACTGAACCACCTTGATAATGACCCAATAGGGCTTATTAAGTTTACTTGTTATTCAAATTAACTTCTATAAGGAAACATAAACCAATCAAAACCGAATCGATATCAGTTTTGGGTTTTTATCAGGCTGACTTAATGGGTACTTATTGATCAACTATTGGTCCGGTTCGATTTTTGTTTTGGCTCCGTAAATGTTTATTCAGTGACAAATTGGTTTAATGGTCTTTATCGGGCTGGTTCGGTTTTAGTTTCGATTTCAATTTCCTACATGTATATTTAACAAATGATTTACTTAATGGACTCTTATGGTCCATTATCGGCTGGATTCGATTTTGATTCGAACAAATTGGATCGATTTGGTTCAGACTTATCAATCCGACCTTCTAATGTCGCTTTTTTCATTGGACTCTACTAACACAACCCAATTTTGATATCCCTACAGAGATAGATGACAGAGTTAGCTTTTTTTTTCTTTTTTTTTTCTTGGTGGTGGTTGGGAGTTAGCTTAGCAACTATGAAGTGTGAACTATGTATTGTATTGTATAATAACTAGTGAAAGTAATGCAGGCGAAAATGTAGCAAATATCACATCCAAGGTGAGAGGCGAGGAAGCATAGAGACCTTCATTGATAATTTGCCTGGTATCCCAGACAACATTCGCTATGATGGAGAGGGCTGCTTTTGGATCGGAATAGCCATGGTAATCCATCCAATTCTGAATTATGATCATACTATTGCTTCAGCATCTTGCCATTTTCATGTCACTGCGTAATACTATTTCTTCCGATAAGTGAGATTAATTAAATTTCTTGACTTATGTTGTGTTTTTCCGATAGGGAAAGACGGTGTTCTGGGATGCATTGATGAGATATCCTATACTGAGGAAGATGGTGTGGATGTTAGAGAAAGTGATGAGATTACCAAACATGCAGAGTCACGGGGGAGTGATGGCCGTCAACTTGGATGGAGAAGCGATTGCATTCTATTCTGAAGCGGGGTTGTCCATGGTCTCCAATGGTATCAAGATTGGGGACCAACTGTACATCGGTTATGTTGCCAGCACCTACATCACTCGTCTCCATCTCAACCAACTAGTATAAATGTCGTATAATTTTGTACCTTATTTGAGAAAATCACTTGTCTATTTATTGAAGAAGTTGTGTTCCAATGTTGAAAACTGCAATTGATCTTCTAGGTAATATGTTTGAAGCTGGATCGTATCACAATCGATACTGTTCTAAAGACAACATTTGCGCCCAATGGTGCAACCAGGTTGTCGCAAATCTGGCTCCAAAATAAAACAACTTCGGCTTCCCGCATTAAACCTGCACTAGTCTAGTGTGCCCTTTCGAGTACTTCGGAGTGGTGCTAAGGCAAATGTAGATGGTCGATAATGGAAAAAATTGATCTTTATGAAAAATCAAAAATAAAATCAACAGAAGGACAACATATGGTATAGGTTATTAATGTAGGGAGAGAGAGAGAGAGCATTAAATTCTTCTTAATTCATATCCTATGAAAGTTCCACCCTTCCCTATGTATAGAATAGGACATGCCCTTTCTAAGTACCTTTAGATGTAGGTGTGTCTTTTCATTCCAACGGCTCAGAGCTTCAGATCCTGATCTAAGGGTTTAGATCACACCCCTTACCAAGGGATTCTGTTCTATTGAACAGATGCACCTCTACGATCTAACGGTTTGGATTATTCGATTCTAATCCAACCGTGGAGATTGCACATTTTCCCAAATGATTTGTTCCACTGAATGGATGTGCCCTACGATCTTAACAGTTTGGATTGATTGATCTCAATCCAACCGTTCAGATCGAATCCCATTGGTAAGAGTGTGTCTCTTTGAATAGTTATATCTATTCACTAACGAATCCGATTTGGTGGATGAATCATATCCGACCCAACATAAACAAAAAATAAATCAGCCAACCAACTCTGTGGGTTCAGATCACACCCCTTACCAAGGAATTTTGTTCTATTGAACAGATGCACCTCTACGATCTAACGGTTTGGATTGTTCGATTCTAATCCAATCATTGAGATTGCATCTTTTCCCAAAGGATCTGTTCCACTGAATGGGTATGCCCTTACAATCTTAACAGCTTGGATTGATTGATCTCAATCCAAGCGTTAGATCGAATTCCTTTGGTAAGAGTGTGTCTCTTTAAATAGTTATACCTATTCACCAACGAATCCGATTTGGTAGATGAACCATATCCGACCCAACATAAACCAAAAATAAATCAGTCGGCTGACTCGATTCAGCTCACGTGTGTGCGAAAAGCAACCCAGAACCGATCCATGCACAGTTCAGATCGAATTCCTTTGGTAAGAGTGTGTCTCTTTAAATAGTTATACTTATTCACCAATGAATCCGATTTGGTAGATGAACCATATCCGACCCAACATAAACCAAAAATAAATCAGTCGATCGACTCGATTCGGCTCACGCGTGTGTGAAAAGCAACCTAGAACTGAACCATACACAAGGGAAGATGGAGACTTTCCTCCAAATTACATTATCCCTTATAGTACCCAAAACTATATATAAGATACCTTACAACCTCTTTTACTTCCCATGTGGGACTAATGAAAGAGACCAACCATAATTGTGTCCAAGAGATCTTGAGATCCAACCTCACTAGTTCCACCTCAACACTCTCTCAAACCACATACCATAAAAAGCAAAAACCAAAATAGCTTTATATTTTGAAATTTTACTTTTACTTAAAAAATTAAATAAAATAAGACAATAAATTTTAAGTATGAAATGGTATATACTCCTTTCTTTTGAAGATTCAAACACATAATAGCACTAAGGTTCAAGATATTGGTATTCGTCGATGCCAAAATGGATTCGAAACATATCGGTTTTGCAGGCAGGGGATGATTGACACATGGCTGATATGATTAAAAAAAAATAAAAGAATCAGTATAGGATCTTTATTGGTTACCGATGGAACTAATGCGAAATTGGAGGATTATGTTAAAACCTAGGAGACTACATTTTATTGATATGTCCTTACAGTGTCCTTACAGTGTTACACTATATTGTCCTTATATATCTGGACATCAAATGTACCCAACTACATTTAAGAAAAATAGAAACATTTAGATACATCTAATACATGTTAATGTTAGGATTAAGAACGCAAACAAGAAGAAAACACAAGAATTAACGTGGTTTAGCACCCCATCGTAGGATGCCTACGTCCACCAGAGAAAAGAAAAATTCTTTATTCCCAAGAAACTTCTACAGCTCTCTACCTGACAGGCTTATCTCATCTGTCAGCCTTACAGCTCCTTCAGCTCTCCACTATCAGAGATGAATCCTCTAACAGCCCTTACAGCCTTATCTAGGTTTTTCCACACACAGACAATTTATAAAGAAACCTAGAAATCTTAATCCCACCACAATTATAAGTTTATCCCGTACATGTAATAGACCAAACCCTAATATAAGTACAACTCTATTAATTGTGTGGATCAACAGAATACAAGACACCAACCCAACAAATCTCCACCTAGCTTGGATTCTACAAACCACATAGAATAAATCCGTTGATATTGATTATGTAAATATGTCTCTGCTAAACCGCTACACCCAAACCGGCATAGCCCACACCTCATTCGGGTGTCCCGTATAGCTCACCACTGTACGATGTGAAGTGACTCCATCTTTCCTACTGCTGCATCATCACCGAAAAGATCACCGTCACTCACAGTCCTCCTACAACTCCAGTTGGACCTGGAACCCGAGCCTCTCACCTCCGCACCTCCAATGCAGACCTTGAGATCCGACTCCTCATCCCAGCCCTCTGCAACTCCAATTGCATTTGGAACCCAAGCCTCTCACCTCTGCACCTCCAATGCAAACATACAGATCCGACTCCTTGTCCCAGCCCGCCGATCATCCTTTGCCCCATGATGCAGCATCCACTGGTCATGATGCACACCGTGTCGGGATTCAATCCCACTGTCAGATCTGACACCTAATGCGACAAGATCCAATGTTTGGAACAGTCACCGACGGCACTTCCCTTTTTTTTTTTTCTCGAAAGATAACCGTGGAAACAAAAAAAACTTAAAAAAACCACACAACATCATTACACTTTTTTTTTCCTTCTACACTTTCAAACTATTCTTCTTTTTTTTTTTTTTTTTTTTCACACCATCGTAATCATGATCTTGAAAACCGTAGATCAAGAAAAAGTTTTAAAAAAACTCAACCTTTTTTTTTTTGTTTTTTTGTTTTTTTTTGCTAATTCCTTTAATTTTCCAAAGGAATATCAGAGAAAAAAAGGAAAAAAAAAACTCTTTTTTTTTCTTCTTCTTCTTCTTCATACCTTCCACGCACTTCCCTCCTTCTCCTAGATCACTCCCTCCTTCTCCTAGATCACTGATCGATCTATCGAACCTAGCTTTGATACCACTTGTTAGGATTAGGAACGCAAACAAGAAGAAAACACAAGAATTAACATGGTTCAACACCCCATCGTGGGATGTCTACGTCCACTAGAGAAAAGAAAAATTCTTTATTCCCAAGAAACTTCTATAGCTTTCTACCTGACAGACTTATCTTATCTGTCAGCCTTACAGTGCCTTCAGCTCTCCACTATCAGAGAAAAATCCTCTGACAACCCTTACAGTCTTACCTAGGTTTTCCCACACAGAGATAATTTATAAGGAAACCTAGAAATCTTAATCCCACCACAATTATAAGTTTACCCCGTACATGTAATAGACCAAACCTACAAATACAACTCTATTAATTGTGTGGACCCCACAGAATACAAGACACCAACCCAACAGTTAACAACTAACATAGACACGTCCGACGATGACGTGTAATATATTAGGCTGTTCAGATACCAATTACTAAAACTTTGAATAGGAAACATAGTTCAAAAACTGATTCACCTATTCCCGATATGTATTTTTGGTTATGCTTTGAATGCTCTTTATCTTCATATTTTATCATTATAGGTATGAGACGGGAACATGCGGCATTCTGATACATCATTCGTCTCTTTTCATTAAAAAATTCAAACACATAATAGCAGGTATGGTTTAAAGAATTGGATCAGAATCGGTGGAATCGGCCATTGGATTAGTTGATTCTTAAAATGTATTTTTGAATCGGTTATGTATGCTCTTTGATCTTCATTTTTAATCAATATTTTCTTTTTTCTAATGAATAAAATAATTCAAAATCAATGAACTTAAATCTTGTAACTAGATCTAGTTACATCACTTCTTTAATAAACTCTCCGAAAAATTTGAATGATAGTTTCATTTTTTAACTCATTTTTTAACTTTTCGAGGAATCTTTCATTACTGGCTGTGAGTGACTGGTTTTTTTTCGATCTTTTCATCCTTCATTCCGTAAGAGCAAGTCAAAGATTGAGAAACAAAACCATCTGATTTGATTCATTTTGAGTTTGAATATTGTTAGATCTTTAGAAATGACGAAGATATAACTGATTTGAATTGTATTGCCCATCTGATACAATGAAGTTTCTATTCCTTTATAACCTCTGTATCTAGTTGCTACAACAACTTTTCAAATTCAAAAGTTACAGTTCAGATTCTGAATAAACTATATTTATAGCTCTGCAGGTGGTTGGTTTTGCTGGGACTGTTGACATGGCATTTCATTCACACGTTGGTGCTTTGGCAGTTTAGTTGCTTGTGCTTTAACAAATATAATGCTAATTAATTCAGAGCGATAATTTTTTCTTCATCTTCCTGATTTCATTTTCTAGGGTTTTAATTGATCCCACCCTACTTCGATCTGATTTAAATTAGAATCAATAGAGACAGATCATGTGTCCGGGTCAGCTTTTAAAACGTAGCTACTAGTAGGGCTGCAAGTTTGGCCTTGACAACCCGAACCCGACCCTAACCCGCCCTGAACCCTGACAGGGCTGGATTAGGGCCCAAAAAACAATCAACCTTGGTAGGGCTGGGCTGGGTTAGGGTTGACCCCTCGGGTTGAGTCCGGCCCGGCCTGACCCTGTATAGTGTATATAATATGGATCAAACCTAGGGCTACAATAAGATCTATTAAACATGGATTATCATTTGTTTGGTTTGTATTTGATATCTTAAACTTTAAGTTATCATGGGTTGATTTATTAGATCTGTTAAACACTTAACTGTTATATGTACTTGTTATATGCTTAAGAATTTCATGGGTTATTGTATTTGTTATATGTTACAGGACCAATTAGGGTTAACCTGACCCTCAATCAAGGTCAATTAGGTCAAACTCGACCTTGTTAGGGTCAATCAGGGTTAGGCCCAACCCTACCAGGGTAGGGTTAGGGTTGCACATTTTCTGACCCTAGCAGGGTTGGGCTGGGTTAAGATTATGTTTAAGATACTAAGATCAGGGTTAGGGTTTTAAAAAAATCTGACCCAACCCGGCCCTGTTGCAGCCCTAGATACTGAAGCATTAGGCAGCCTATGATGTACAAATAGACTTGAAAAATCATGTTTATGATATGGAGCAGCAAGCAAGAGGCAAAGGGCCGGGCCAAAGCCCAAACACATTTTGAACCAAAGAACAAGCACTCAGACATTTGAATGAGTGCATATATGGTTTTGATTTGGGTTGTTCATGACATTAGATTGAGTGCATTCATTTAGTACCAATAAAAAAAAAGATGATTAATTAGGTGGATAAATGGGTTCCTCATTTTCATTTGACTTGTAAACAAATTAAAAGATGAATGGTTTCTATTCCAGTCGGAATTGCACCATCGGTACAGGAAGCGAGATGGGCCTGCAATCAGACAAATAAGGGCAAAAGTAGTTGGGTTGTTAAACCCAAGAGATACTCTAATGCCTAAGTTAGTTTCGAATACAAGCAGTCAGAAGCTCAATGTAAGAATGAGCTCCGAGTATGAGTAAAGCTGTAAAGAGAGTTTATGCAAAAAGTGGAATCGTTTACCTTCGGAACTGAGTATATTTATAGAACTTGTCATGTGTTGCGTAAGGTCGGATTTGCCCCTAAGTGGATTGGTTTTCTAGCTATCCAAGTCGGATTTCTGCTATCCCTTGCGTTCGTGCAAGAGTTGACCTAGTTCAAAAGGCAACAAGAGTCCTTCTAGAGGTAGGAGTTCAAATGAGGGTAGGAATCTGCACACAATCATGGTTTTCACATGGGTAGGAGTCTTTCTAGTGGTTTGGACTCAACTGGGAAAAAGAGTCCGAACTGGAGTAGGTTTCCTCTCAGAGGTAGGAGACTACACATGGTAGACGTCTACCTTTACGAGGATGAATATTTAGGGGTCCCGAGATATGCAAAGCTTGGATGCTGATTGAGCCAGTCATTGGAGGGGTCCGAGCTATGTGGGACCCGAACACTGGGTTAGCAGGGCCTTCTCATTGGCGCGTTAGATGATGAGGTTGGCTATTGAGTATGCTGAGTGTAAGACCGCACTCCACTATTCCGGTTTAACTTGGTTAACGTGTCATGACAGGTCTTCCCATCATAATTGGGTCAGACGAACCAACCAAATGAAAGAACCACAAAGCCAGGTATGTAAACTGATAGCTCGAAGCTTGTCCGATCGGACATATAGATTTCTTCGGTCTGCATATTAGGAGACCGAACAGTCGATCGGTCAAACATAAATAAGATTTTGAGAATAGGAAAGTTTCCTAGTTTGTTTGGGAGACTTGCTTAATTGGAAGAGCACTCCAATTAACAGATTGTCCTCTATATAAGGGACGTTTCTCCACCTTTTCTCACTCTTTTAATCATTCATAAACCCTAGAATTGAGAGAAAGATTGGAGAAGAAGGCTTGGAGAAGAAGAAAGCTCTGAAGAAGGAAGAAGGAGAAAAGTAGAAGAACTCACCATCGGTTTCCAGAAGACATCGTTGAGAAACCAACGATAAACCCTCTCATTACTGTAACTAGAGTAGATTGTGTGTGAGGTTGGACTTACAGCCATCAGAGATGGTGATCTAATTTCACTACTATATGAAACATATAACGAAGACCATTAATGTTGTGTAGATTTAGGGTTATAGTGAAACCCTAACCCTAATATGTTCTTGACCTTAGAATGGTGTAGGATGAACCCTAGAAATAAGCCGAAGAATTGACTCTGAAGGAAATCAGACTGGGAGACAGCCTGAAGGGTGACCTTAGGGTTGTCGGGTTTGTTTATCTGGAAGCACCTAGTAGGGGATTGGACAAGCTACTGGATACTCTCGGGAAGTATCTCAGGGTTGTCTGGTAGGTTGTCCTGTCGTACAATATACAATGTAGGACAGTTGATAGGACAATGTCCAAAAGGTTTAAATTGCCAGTCCGGACAGTCAGTTTGAATACTGAAACTTTGTTAGATCAAACCCTAACCTAATCTTAATAATTTTATAGGACTTGTACACAAGCAAAGCTATTTTTAAGATTATGAAGAGATTCAACAACACTCAACAGGTAAGGGACAAGACCCCAAATTAATTTTTAGTAACAAACTACCCTGTATGTGTGTTGATTTATTTGCCTATAGATATAACATGTCATCTTATATCTATTATATATTGTTCATGCATTTTATTTATTTCTGTATGATGATGATGATGATGATGATGATGATGATGATGATGATGAGGGTAGGCATGTGTTTGTATGTGGTTGGTGTGTTGGGTGGGGAGAGGTTGTAGCTTCAAACTGTTCACCACATTGACATCTTTGTATCGTTGTTACCTTAGCGTGCTTAATTCGTCGCAGGGTATCAGGGGGAGCGCTTGAGGTATTGGCCATAGCCTTACCAATAGACTCTAGCTTTATCTCTGTTATGAATTGAAGGATGCTGGGGTAAGGCCTTGGATACACTTTGATGACATCTAGAATTGATCAGTAATGGACCCAGTTTGCAAGCCCTCGCTAGTAGGAGCATATGTATTGGTACGGATAGAGTATCAAGGGATTACTGATGGTTTGGTTGTAGTCTGTCATTGGCTCTAGCTCTATCTCTATTCAGTATTGAGTGTTGTGAGGAGACAATGATTTTGGTAGGAGCCTGACCATTGGGTGTGCTCACACTCTCGTGTATGGAGATGTGGTTGTAGTCTATCCTTACCATAGCACATTGCAATCTTAAACCAGACCAAATGATTGAATGCCACATCATGCAGTTTCTCAATGAGTTAACTTGTGAGCTCACCTCATGATAACATTTTCTTTTTAGTTGATGATCTAGGTACCAAGTAGAAGATTATATGAATGCACCATCATATGACACATGATGGCTATGGATGTGCTGACGGTGGAGAATGAGCATAACTTGTCATGCGAGTGTCTTTAATGTGTCTATACTTAAAGGTTATTTTTGTATTTTGGATTATGAACTTGTAATAGAAATTTAATTATGTTCTGGTCAACACTTGGATAATTGGATTACTTATTATTTATCATTAGACTCTCAGTTCAATAATAAAAACTTCCGCTGGATTATTATTTATTACCTTTGATTATGGTTTGATGTGTATGGTTTGAATTATTGGCATGGTCCTATGTGATCCTAGCTTGAGCTATGGGTTTATTAGCAGTCATTCACACTTTTGGTTTGACTAGAATTGGGGTGTGACACTGAGTCTTGTTGATGTGTGCTTTGCCATGTGCCAGCTTATTATTAGGGGAATCAAGCTAACGGTTTGTCCCTTGCTTCTTTGGATCTGTTTAGTTCAGAGGAGCAATAATTCCTAGGTCAGAGGCTGAAAACTTAACAGCTGCCCCTTGCTTCTTTGAATCTGTTGGGTTCTGAGGAGCAATTATTCTTAGTCTCTCTTTTACCGAGGGCTTAGGTTGGAGCCTGTAGATTTTCTTGGTTGTTGTCAGCTTCGGATGGGTTGTGGTTGGCTAAATTGAGCTAATCAATTTGAGTTGGACGGTCACCAACACTGATCGGTGGCAGAATGAGACCTTAGATTCTCATTTCTGACCCATGCAATACACAAACAAAAACTGATACTCTCCAACTCAGTACTCTTAGCAGCATCTTCATAAGCTCTTGCAACTTCTTCTGCAGTCTCATTCTTAGCCTACTTTTGCTCCAATAGTAGTGCAATCTTATAAATCAGCCTCAACCTCTTTCCTTCATGAAGACATTTCATTTTGGGTTGCAAGTAAAAATGGGGTTTTTCCAGTGAAAAGTGCATACCATCTTTTATTGAACCAAGCCAAAGATCAATATGAATCCCTTCCATCTTCCTCGCACTCGCACTCATGGTCCTTGGTAATCCCTTCTGTTTGGAAGAAGATTTGGAATGCCCCGCCACCCCAAAAAATCCAAAGTTTCCTATGGTGCTCCAGTGCCTCAGGTCTAGCGATGGCCTCAGCTTTACATTAACGCAATGTTTTAATTGATCTGGCTTGTCTAGGTGTGGCGCTGCATATAATAGTGTTACAAAGCTTGACGTGGGAGTTCCAAGAAGGGGAAATAGAGAGAAGAGACACCCGAAAAATTAGAAAGATAACATGGATCAGTGAAACAGAAATATTCTATAGTTGTAACAAATGTAACAGAATGGTAATTTGTAGCTGAATAAAGGATTAAAATAAGTATAAATAGATACTAAGGAAAGAGAAGTGAAGAGGAAAATAGTCCGTCTTCTTCTTTTTCCTTAGGAGGCACCTACCCTCGTAGTAGGCTCTCAGTAACCTTCTGTAGACAATTCTTTGTAATTTTCTCTTCATACAACTTTCCTTAATGAACTGATCCTGTTCTTGCAATTCTTATCGTAACAGAAAGTGTTTCGCATATCTACTCAATTGCCCCTTTGTGCGTCTAGTTTGGTTTGGGTGCAGACTTAGCTTCTTGGAACCATCTTTGCCAACCGTCGATTTTCATTGATGGCTTGAGACTCTACAGGAAAGAAGGAAAAATAGTCTACAAAGATATATGGTTTCATTTTGATGTTGCTGTTGTTGGGCTGTTTCTTGTATTTTATGGGGTCCACACAGTTATCAGGGTTGTACTTATATTAGGATTTGAGTCTATTATATGCACGGGGTAAATCTATAATTGTATGAGAGATTAGGGTTTCTAGGGAACCTATATATTATCTCTGTATGAAAATCTCTAGGTAAGGTTGACAGAGAAGAATACTTTGTTAGGTAAAGAGCTGTAGAGTTTTCTTGAAAATAAAGAAATTCTCTGTTTCTTTGGGTGAAGGTAAGCATCCCGCATTGGGGTGCTGAACAGGGTAAATCTTGTTCTTCGTGTTTTTTTTTTCTTCTTGTTTGCTCTTCCAATCCTGTACCAAAAATCACATGGTGCTTCAAGGAAAGCTTCTGTCCTTCGACTCATATCCTCCCCTCCAGTCAGGCTCTTTGGTTTGGTCTCTGCCTGTGTCAGGTTCCTGGAAGAACAACTGCACCCAAATCCCTCTTTCGGCAATCTAGGTTACATTTGTCGAAACAGTCGAGAAGAGCCGATGTTCGCTACCTCCATTCCTAGTACTTCTGTGTTCGGTAGTAGTTGAGGAAGCTACGGCCATTCGTGCTTCCCTTCTTAAGGCTTTTTCAGAGGACCTTGTGCACATTCTGGTAGAATCAGATAGCGCGGAGATCGTTTCTCTGCTTCAGCGACCCTCTCCAGTCGCCATCCTCAGCTTGAGAAACCCATTATAGATGAGAAGACGAGATGCTGCTGGTGGCCTCTATATGAACAGGAACAACCAAACTTGGGCATGGATTTGAGAGATTTGAAAAAAGATTTGCGAGGGGAAAGAGAGATTGTGAAGTCAAAGTCCGATGAAAATGATGACAGGAAAGAGTGAGGTAGAGGGAGGGATTTTGTGTTACATTAAAATAAATTATCGTGGATCATTAGATAGAAAAAGTGCCACATGTCTCTCATCGAGCATCACTGAAATTCTTTCCGTTAAATGTTTAAATAGAAATGATCTGGTTCCGGAAATAATTGAAGTCAAAATTTTAAAAATTCAGTCTTTTTTTTAATAATAGATATACATTTCGATTGGGACTTGGATCATTGTATACAATGATACAGCAGTGCAGTCTTATTTAGGTTATTAGATTGCATTAGCTGCACATGTAGATGTGCTGGCTCGGACCCAAACCCTGGATCATAGACCTAACTAATTAACATATATATAATATATATATATATATATATAGAAGAGAGACGAGATAATTTTCAATAGCTTATCTCCACCAGTAAGGGATCCCGGTCTCCTGCCACTAGCCGAGTAGGCCACCTGTTCTAGCTCGTACTTCGAAAATAAGTGACAGAGACGAAATTTGTCGGATTCCCGACGTCTTTTTCATTCAAAGTAGAAATTCAACTCAACTTTTTGTTTTTGGGTAAATAAATTCAACTCAACTTGGTTGCCCAAGATTTCTGTTTCTTCCTAACCACAACAAAGTTGCAAACCCAATCCATTATTCATCCTCATCACCCTAGTCATGTCCAACTCCAAAACGACGACGCTCCTGCTATTGGTGGTTGCAGCGCCTGTAGCAGTGGCAGTTATTCTCTATCGACTCGCTGAGTTCGACCCAGCGCCGCTGCCAGAGCATGTATTGTCTCGATCTCCGCCGATTCTGCCACCGAAGCTATATAGCGGATTTCTAGAATCGACGGAGCGAGTCGGGGAAGGGATCTTAGTGGGGCCCGAAGACCTAGCATACGACGCCGAGACGGGATTCATATACACGGGTTGCAGCGATGGTTGGATTAAGCGTATCTACGTAGCAGATACGGCTGATGATAAGGAGAAGGCCAAGGTTGAAAACTGGGCTTTCACTGGTGGTCGACCTCTCGGTCTGGCCTTCGGACCGGACAAGCAACTCATCGTTGCCGATGCTTACAAGGTTAGTATTTTGTAATTTCATAATAATCCATACTTAAATTAGTTCTCTATTTCATCATCCTTCCTCAAACTCGATTATTGAGGAAGCACAAACCAGCCTTTAATCATGCCCCCTAACATATATGTTTATTTACGGATTATTCTTACAAGCATAGTGTCTACTATACTATAAGTGTTTTTACTGCAAGTAATTTATTTGGGTTTTTTTTTTATTAATCTTATTTTAATCCAAAATATTAATAAGTTATAATTGAAAAAAATATTTTCATTATAATTTGAAAATAATCTACCATTTTTGTCTTTTTCAAGAACTGTCAATAACTCAAAACTTTTTTTAATACATGTTTGTATGAAAGAGCCAAATTTTGTCCTTATTTTATTTTAAGGGACAAAAATAATTTACTAATTATTTGACACGATAAAAGATATCAATAAGAAAATCCTTTATAAAATATATAGAAATTTTTAAATTTGTATCTTACATATACAATTTTATTTTATAGTGATAAGTCTTTTTATAAGAAAAGTGCATCAACATGATTACCTTTGGGAAGTACTTATTATTATGTCTACTCTTTTATCTCACATAAATAGATGATATGGTAATTGTGATTGTTAAATAAAAACGACATGATTGATGAATTACAAAAAACTATCAATTGTGTGCACTCCCCTAAAATTATAGGTTTTTATAGGTCTATTTTGCCACTTGGCAAACTCCCTTGAATTGATCATTGACTTGTGAATAGAGAACCTAGGGTTTACCCAAGCAAATAATTTGACTCCATTTGATAAACTATGTGGTAAATCTTTAGGGCCATCTAGATAAGGCTTCTGAATCATTTAATTAGAAAATTACCTGGATCATTTAATTAGAAAATTCCTAGTCTGGCCAAATGATCACAAACAAAAGAAGAAGGGTACGTTTCACCTTCAAACATGGTCCTTGTTATTACCATAAATGAATCGCTTAAGGGGTGTTTGACCTTCTTTTACATAATATTTACCAGTGATTGAGGGATTGGATCGGCCTAGATAGGGATCGGCAGGGCTGGTCTTGTGCAGCAATCGAGTCAACCAAAAGGCCAATCCTAATATTGCAAGGCAAAAATATTGATAAAAGACAGAACTGGTCCCAAACCAGTTCCAATCCGAATCAACGGATCCACGTCCACTGAATATATACAACCACGTTTTATAGTGTAAGTTTGCATCTTACATATAAAGACTCATTTTATAAAGTATAGTCTTTGTATGAGAAGATTGCCTCAACATGAGCCCCATTTTGGAAGGTCTTTTTATACAGTTCCCCATTTATATAGAATGACATGGTCTGAATTAACTATATGTCAAATTTTAAACTATAGTTCATCAATCAAATATCCTTCAGAATGTGCATATACACCCATGCATATCTATGTGTACTTGTGATACATTGACCATTATGTGCACTCTGCAAGGATATTAGATATTCAAAGTTTTATTTTATCACTTGCCAAACTCTTTTGTACATCCTTCACATGTGAGGGGAGCACTTAAGGTCTATCCATCCAAAAAAATTTAGACTTTCAATTGATATATACTATAATGACAGATCTATAGGACCATTTAGATAAGGCTTTCTTTTACATTTTCATTTATTTTTGTCATAAACCCCAACCGGTATTATGTATTTCCTCCGCATGAAATGGTAACTCACTAGTAAAAAATTTCCCATAAAGTTCAGGTTGGCTGCCAATGGGCCATTATGGTCGGCAATGTGGTCAGAGAGGGAGAGAGACCGAGAAGGGAAAGAGAAAAAAATTGGAATGAAAGAACGAGGGGTAGGAGAGTTGGAGAGGGGGGGGAGAGAAAGCTTGAATGTTGCAAGGGTGGGAAAGAGAGAGGCTAAGAAAGTGAACGAGAAGGAAAGCCAAAACGGATTGGTCGTGAGGGGGAGAGAGAGATTTTAATTTTTATTCATAAAATGACTGATTCACACCTGGTTCAAACAAAAAAAGTGGTTGATTGGGTTGAATCGGCCTATCCAAGCCAATTCCAATCGACCCATGTTTTTAGATATCAGGGCTGGATCGGCCGATCTGCATTGGTATCGATGGTGGCCGATACCGATACAATACGTGATGCTTTCATTTTTTTAACATCTTCTAATTTAGAACTGACCACATGTCACTTTGTCATTGTTTCCATATGGATCCCATATTTGTTTTCAAAGTGACTTATATTCTTTCCAATACCATGAACTAAACCATGGATCAACTCAGATACCATGGATAAACTCAGATCCGAATGGCCGAAGACCAATTTCTGTCGATTCTGCTTCCTAACACCTAATCTGCAGTGCAGCCCTGGTCTCAGGAGAAGATCCTTATTAAATATAGGGAAAACAAAGTACATGCTGCCCGTATGTACTTCTCTCTCTCTCCACGATTTTATCTAAACCCCCTTTCTCTCTCCTCTTTCTCCTCTCTCTTCTACAAGTGATCAAATATGGTTCTTTTTGTAACATTTAAGGTTCAATATATCCCTAGCTTGTAGATTCTCTTCCGTTAATTATATTTAGCAGATTCATTGCGATCAAAATACTTTGAGCATGTCCTTTGTTTGAAACCATTGGATTATAATTTAGAAACTACTTATGTGGCAGGGACTATTGAGGGTGAGTAGAGAAGGAACAACGGTGGAACTGCTGATAGATGAAGCAGAGGGTTTGAAATTCAAGCTAACCGATGGCGTGGATGTGGGGAGAGATGGAGTTATATACTTCACAGACGCATCGTATAAATACAGTTTCGACGTTCACATGGTAGACATCCTCGAGGGGAGGCCCTACGGCAGGCTGATAAGCTTTGATCCGTCCATCAACAAAACCCAAGTGCTGGCACGCCACCTCTACTTCGCCAATGGAGTTGCCCTCTCACCCAACCAGGATTTTCTCATCTTCTGCGAAACGGTGTTGTAAGTCTCTGTCTTGATCACCCTTCATTAATTACATTGGTACACACATTAATATCTATCCAAGGAATTGGGACCAACCTGAAAACTAAACCGAATTTTATTGGGCCATAAAATTGGATTATGGTTATAGAGAATTGTGAAAATTGAAATTGGACTAGACCAATTGATAATTTCGAACGAAACTGATCTAATAGGTCATATTAAAATCAAACCAGCTTGATAATAAACTGATAAGAGTTTATTAAACCTATCTTTTGCTAAATATACATGTAGGAAATTGAAACCAAACCACCTTGATAATGACCTGATACAGCCCATTAAGTCTACTTCTTCCTGAAAAATATATAAGGAAACTGAAACCAATCAAAGCCGGACCAATATAGGTTTTGGGTTTTTAAAAATCTGGCTTAACAGGCACTTATTGATTCACTATTGGTCTAGTTTGATTTTTTTTTTTTGGTTTCCTAAATATTTGTTTAATAACAAATTAGCTAAATGGCCTTTATTGCATGGGCTGATTCGGTTTTGGTTTCCGTTTCAATTTCCTACATGTTTATTTCGCAAATTGTTTATTTACTGGGTTCTTATCAGTCTATTATCGGCTGGGTTCGATTTTGATTGGAACCAGTTAGAACTAAATTTAGTTCAGACTTATCAATCCAACCGTCTAATGTCGCTTCTTTCACTGGACTCTACAAACACAACCCAATTTTGACACCCCTACAGAGATAGATAATTAGACTTAGCTTTTTCAATTTTTTTTTTTGGGTGGGGGGACTTAGCAACTATGAAGTGTGAACTACGTATTGTATTGTATACTGACTAGGGAAAGTAATGCAGGCGAAAATGTAGCAAATATCACATCCAAGGTGAGAGGCGAGGAAGCATAGAGACCTTCATTGATAATTTGTATGGTTTCCCAGACAACATTCGCTACGACGGAGAGGGCTGCTTTTGGATCGGAATAGCCTCGGTAATCCATTCAATTCTGAATTATGATCATATGGTTTCTTCCGATAAGTGTATGAGATTGAATTTCGTGACTTATGTTACGTTTTTCCGGCAGAGAAAGACGGTGTTCTGGGATGCACTGATGAGATATCCTATAATGAGGAAGACGATGTGGATGTTAGAGAAAATGGTGAGACTCCCAAATATGCAGAGTCACGGGGGAGTGATGGCCGTCAACTTGGAAGGAGAAGCGATTGAACTCTATTCTGAACCAGGGATGTTCATGGTCACCGGTGGTATCAAGATTGGGAACCAACTATACATCGAAAATCTTGCCAACAACTACATCACCCGTGTCAATCTCAACCAACTAGTCTAAATTTTAAGTATGAGAAGGGAACATGCGTTCTAATACATATATACTCCTTTCTTTTGAAGATTCAAATTCATAATAGCAGTAAGGTTCAGATATTGGGTATGGGTCAATGCCAAAACGGATTCGAAAAGGATCGGTTTCGCAGGCAGTGGATGATTGACACATGGTTGAAATGATTAAAAAAATTAAAAGAATCAGTATAGGAACTTTTCGGATGAAACCGATGCAAATTGGCGGATTAAGCCGATCGGATACCAATTACTAGAACTTTGAATAGCAAATATGGTTCAAACACTGATTCACTGATTCCCGAAATGTATTTTAGGTTCTGCTATGAATGCTCTTTATCTTCATATTTTATCATTATAAGTATGAGACGATGGGAACATGCGGTATTCTGATACATCATGCATCTCTTTTCATTCGAAAATTCAAACACATGGTAGTGGAAAAAGATCCTCTGTTGTGAGGTGTAGTGAGGCCAAAGTGTGAGGATCTTAATTCCTAAGCACTCAAAGTGCATTTGGATGTCCTGATGCACTTTGAGTGGTCAGTGAGGACATCCTGATGCATTTTTAAGTGGTTAGGATCATCACTACTACTTTGGCCTCATTACGAAGGATCCCAATCCCAGGTATAGTTTAAAGAATTGGATCTGAATAGGTGGAATCAGCCATTCGATTCCTTGATTCTCAAAATGTATTTTGAATCAGTTATGGATGCTCTTTGATATTCATTTCTAATCAATATTTTCTTTTTCCTAATGAATAGAATAATAGAAAATCAATGAAACTTAAATCTTGTAACCAGATCTATATCCATGACTTTTTTCATAAATACTCCAAAGAAAAATAGAATGGCTGGTTTCATTTTCTAACTTTTCGAGGAATCTTTCATTACTGGCTGTGAATGACTAGATTTTTCAATCTTTTGAGCAACTCAAAGATTGAGAAACAAAACCTTCTGATTTGATTCGTTCTGAGTCTGAATATTGTTAGAGCTTTAGAAATGACAAAGATAGAACTGATTTGAATTGTATCGCCCATCTGATACGATGAGGTTTCATATTCCTTTATAATCTCTGTATCTAGTTGTTACAAGAAGTTTTCAAATAAAAAAGTTACCGCTCGGATTCTGGATAAACTATACATACAGCTCTGCGGGTGGTTGGTTTTGCTGGGACTGTTGACATGGCATTTCATGCACACATTGGTGCTTCGAAAATTCAGTTGCTTGTGCTTTAACAAATATAATGCTAAATCAGAGCGATAATTTTTTTTTCTTCATCTTCTTGATTTCATTTTCTAGGGTTTTAATTGATCCCAGCTTATTTATATCTGATTTAAATTAGAATCAATAGAGACAGATCTTGTGTCCTGTTCAGCTTTTAAAACGTAGACACTGGAGCATTAGGCAGCTTGTGATGTACAAACAGACATGAAAAATCATGTATATGATATGGAGTAGAGCAAGGGACATAGGGGCGGGCCAAACCCCAAACACATTTTGAAGCAAACAACAAGCACTCAGACATTTGATTGAGTGCATAAATGGTTTTGACTTGGGTTGATCAGATTGAGTGCATTCATTTAGCACCAATAAAAAAAAAAGAAGATGATTAATTAGGCGGATAAATGAGTTCCTTGTTTCCATTTGACTTGTAGAGACATTAAAAGATGAATGGTTTCTATTGCAGTCGGAATTACACCATTGGTTTGGAAGCAAGATGGGCTTGCAATCAGAGAAATAAGGGCAAAAGTGGTTGGGATGTAAAATCCAAGAGACGCTCTGATGCCTAAGTTTCGAATACAAGTAGTGAGAAGCTCAATATAAGAATGAGCTCCAAGTATGAGTAAACCTGTAAAGAGAGTTTCTGCAAAAAGTGGAATTGTTTACCTTTTGAACTAAGTATATTTATAGAACTTGGCACGTGTTGCGTAAGGTCAGATTTGCCCCTAAATGGATTGGTTTTCCAGCTATCCACGTCAGATTTCCGCTATCCCTTGCGTTCGTGCAAGAGTTGGCCTAGTTCGAATGGTAGCAGGAGTCCTTCTAGAGGTAGGAGTTCAAATGAGGGTAGGAGTCTACACACAATCAGGGTTCTCAAATGGGTAGGAGTCCTTCTAGTGGTAGGACTACAAGTGGGCAAAAGTCCGAACTAGAGTAGGTTTCCTCTCGGAGGTAGGAGACGACTGCACATGGCAGACATCTACCTTAACGAGGCCGAATATCTAGGGGTCCCGAGATATGCAGAGCTTGGATGTTGATTGGGCTAGTCGTTGGAGGGGTCCGAGTTTTGTGGGACCCGGACCCTAGGTTGGCAGTGTCACACCCCATTTCTGGACTAACCAGTGGTATGATGAACCGTCATGAGAACCAACAGTTCAAATCAGGATCTCATATAGGCTGTGCCAACCATGTTAAACCCAAATACAATCCACAGTAATAATCAAAGTAAATAATTAAATAGCGGAAGTCTTATTGCTAATGAACTGAGATTTAACATATGATAAATAAATATTTAACAAGTTATCTCCAAGTAACCAAAACATAATTAATACATATTACAAGCATCAAAATATGAGAATAAAACACTAAGTGTAACCACGGTGGAAACACTCGTTTGACGAGTCATATTCGTCTTCCATAGCTTGCACATCCATAACCGCCATGTGTCTATACATTGGTGCATTCATGTAGTCTTCATCGGTATTACCTGCATCATTAGAAACTAAAAAGAAAATGGTATCGTGAGGTGAGCTCACAACCTAACTCAGTGAGAAAAATCAAACAATGCAACAAACATATGCATGCATTCAATTTATATCTTTGGTCTGGTTTTAAGTTTTTGACTGGTTGCTTCCACACAAACTTAACCACTCAACCACACCAACTAAATTTGACTTGTTGCTTATCTTATCTTGTGGTTTCTTCATACAATTGGTTCACTTGTGCCGGTTCTGATTGGAAGATCGATCACGACACGAGAACGTAAGGTTAGACCAGGTTCGTGGCGTGCAGGTCTTACAACTCCACCACCCTTAAAAGAAATTTTGTCCTTAAAATTTATACGCATGGATCTTACAACTCCCCCATCCTCAAAAGAAATTTTGTCCTCGAAATTTGAATGTACTTCGAAGTTGAATAGAAAGGAATACTGCTTCCGCATTGCATCTTCTTCTTCCCATGTAATCTTTTCGACGTTTTAGCTTCGCCAAGTTACTTTCACATAATCAATATTCTGACTCCAAAGATGTTGCACCTTCAAACTGGTGATTTAGGCTAGTACCACTTCAAAAGTCAAGTCTTCTATCTAATCCGATGGATCCATGGTTAATGCCCGTGATGGATCTCCAACATACTTCTTTGGTAAAGACACGTAAAATATGTCGTCCATACTAGACATGGACAGCGCTAACGCTAGTTGATATGCAACTTTTTCACATCTCTCTAAAATTTTATAAGGTCCAAAACATATATAGGACACAACTTTTCCTTCTTGTTGAACCGCTTCAAACCACGCATAAGTGACGTCATCAAGAATACATTGTCACTTACGGTGAACTCGTAGTATTGGTCTCTTTTGAAAACCTTGAGCTATCTTGGTCCCTTCTTTGATCTTGTCTACTACTTGATATGTTTCTTTAACAGACTCAGGTCTTACAATTCTTCGTTCACCAATTTTATTCCAAAACAGAGGAGTTTGACATTTTCTGCTGTACCATGCTTCATAGGTGACATCTATATGGTAGCTTGGTAGCAAAATCAATCAGCGGTAACTTCTCATCTCAAGCTCCTTTGAAAACAAATTCACAGGCTAGGAGAATACCTCCTAGGATCTATATAGTCTGCTCCAACTGTCCCTCAGTTTGAGGGTGAAATGCGGTACTAAACTTTAATTTTGTTCCCATCCCTTTCTGTAGTCCCTCCCAAAACTTCGAGGTAAAACGTGAGCCTCTAACCAACACCATGCTCTTAGGCATACCATTCAATCTGGCAACATTATTCACATATAGCTTAGGTAGCCGCTCCAAAGTACACCGAGGTCGTATAGCAATGAAACAAACCGTCTTTATAAGGAGATCAGCAATCACCCAGACTACATTAATCAATCTGGGAGTCAATGGTAAACTGGTGACATAGTCCATTGTAATGCAGTTCTACTTCCAAGTTGGCTCCAATAATGATTGTAGTAAGTCTACTGGTCTTTATCTTTCAACCTTTACTTGCTGACAATTCAGACACTGAAACATGTATCTAACCACATCTGCCTCCATTCCTCTTTACCAGTACAACCTCTTCATGTTTTGGTACATTTTGTACTTCTAGGATGTACCCAATACAGAATGGAATGGACTTCTAGTATTATTTTGTATCTAAGATCTAAGTTTTTCACTTTCAGGTATGCATAATCATCTTCTGTATCTCCAGACCTTCTCCGCATCTAAAGTAAGTCAAGGTTAGGTTTTCCTTTCTCTAACTCTTCTTGCCCCGCTCTTAGATACAGATTTAACAAAATTACTGCCTTTACTTCATCCATCAAATCAAAGATGATCTTTAATGCTGCGAACGCAAGCGAGAAACTATTACTCCATAAGTTCTCACTCAATTAGATCATCACGAGTTTCTATTATATGTTTCTCTTCTTCTAAATCTAAGCCTCTTGTTGCGAAACACAAGGCGGAATTTTTACAAGGTTCTCCTTCTAGCTTCCTTATTCCTCTTTTTGCTTAAAACTTCAGTTACCACATTAGCCTTACTCGAGCAACATGAAATATCACAGTCTTAATCCTTCAGGAGTTCCAACTACTTCCTTAGCCTCATGTTCAACTTTTTCTGGGTGAGGAGATAAATTAAACCCTTGTAATCATACTTGATCTGAAATTTCTCTCCGTATAGATAATGTCTCCAAGTCTTGATTTTACAAATCATCCCTGGTAACTCCAAGTTATGAGTCGAGTAATTTTTTTCATGCTCGTTCCGTTATCTTGAAGCATAGGAAATCATCACTTGTTCTCCTTGTATTAGCAAGCATCCTAGACCTAATCTGAAACATCGGTGTATAGGGTAAAAGGTTCCCCTGGTTCTGGAACGATCAAGATGAGAGCTGATATCACCCTTGCTCTTAGAGTATGGAAACATTTTTCACACTTATCAGTCTAAATAAATTTCTCTTCTTTCTTGGTCAACTTGGTAAGAGGTATTGCAATTCTAGAGTAGTCCTCCAAGAACCGTTGTTAATAAACAACTAATCCCAAAAAACTTCTAATCTCCATAATGTTCTTAGGCACTTCTCACCCTACGATTTCTTCTATCTTGCTGGGGTCTGCTTCAATCCCTTTTAATGACACTACGTGACCCAAGAAAATCACCTTATTCAACCAGAACTCACATTTCTTGGACTTGGCATAATACTTCTCCCTTCTCAGCCGTTGTAAGGCTGCTCTAAGGTACGTTACAAGAATTTCTTTGTCTTTGGAATAAACCAATATGTAGTTTATGAAAATTATGATCAACGTGTCCAACATGTCATTAAACACCCAGTTTATCAGCTTCATAAAAGATGTAAGGGCATTGGTCAAACCAAAAGACATGACCAGGAACTCATAATGTTTGTACTTGATTCCGAAAGCTGTCTTCGAAATGTCCCTATCCTTAATCTTCATTTGATGATACTCCATCTAAGGTCAATCTTAGGGAACTCCTTTGCACTTTGCAGTTGATCGAACAAGTCATCAATCCGTGACAATGGATATCAATTATTTATGGTGAGCTCATTCAATTCCTGGTAGTTCGTACATAGCCAAATACTACTGTCCTTCTTCTTCACAAATAACACTGGCGCTCCCCGTTGTCACACCCCAATTCTGTACTATTCAGAATGATGTGATGAACCGTTAATAAATCAACGGTTCAACCAGGATCTCAAATAGGCTATCCCCGCGTTATCTAAACTTACACACATCTGTAATCATAATCAGAGTAAATACACAATAGCGGAAGTTTTATAATAACATGAACTGAGAAACTAAGATGATATTAATAATTTAATAGCAAATTATTCTGTTTTCAACTAAGACATAATTAATTATCAAATACATGTCTTAATAAATCCAATAAAGAAACCTATAAAATATCTAATCAAATACACACGAGTTGCACTCGCAAGAGGAGTCGTGTGTATCCACTTCAGCTTCAGCTTCCATTGCTGCCACATTCCCGTACGCAGATGCATTCATATAGTCTTTAACGGTATAACCTACATCATCAACTAAAAATATTCGACGTCGAGGGGTGAGCACACATCACGGCTCAGTGAGTAGCCAAAACAATGCAACAATACATATGAATGCAAAATCAATTTATATCTTTGGTCTGATATATAAGTTTGCAGTATGCAATAGAAAGGGTTAGGTAGCCAAAGGTCGCGTTTGACCCCGCCTCTATACACGAGTGTGTGACGTTACCCGAAGATCACGTTTATCGTCAACTCACATGCACCCAATCATGAACATTATATAACAAAGGTTACGTTTATTGCTATATAGTGTCATACCAACACGTAAGCCCCTGTTAGCGAGGGCTACAAACTGGGCTCGTAATTAACCAATCCTAATGCCAAAAAATGTATCCAAGGCCTCACCCTAGCATCCCTCAGAATGTCCATAGAGATAGAGCTAAGGCCCCCCGGTAGAGTCAGAGACTACAAGGACCGAGACCACCTCCCCTGATACTCTACAACATAATAGTTCTGCTAAAGTAATGGCGTTTCGACGATGCTAATGCACAAAACTTGAGTTAGAGATAGAGCTAAAGTGCTGAGACCCGCCAAAGGTTAACATTTATTGACGTTCTCATCACACCTCCCCTGATACTCGCTCGCATCAAGCACACCAACCACACACATACAATCACATGCCTATTCCTATCATCATCATCATCATGTTATAAACAATAAAGTAAATATGCATGAACAAATAATAGAAATATTGGATGGCATGCTGTATGCACATTACAAACATATTCACATAGAATCAAGCATGGCATAGGACTCAAGAAATAGAAAACAGTTTCTCTTATTAACCAATTTAGTTTGGAGTTCTGGTTCCTCACCTTAGCTTGCTAATAGATACTTTTTCAAGCTTTATAATCACCTTTATATTGTTATTGTATTGCTAGAAGACCTAACAAAGTCGATAGAATTTAATTAGAATTTATTCGGAATTTAAAAACCATTCTGTTAACTGAGGGTCGGAGGTAGGGTCGGAGTCAGGATCGACCCTGGGTGCGACCCTCCCCAGATTCTGAACTTCCCGAACACTGAGGGTCAATGGTCAAGAACACCTAGGGTCGGATGGTCATCGACCCTCGGTGCGACCCTCTGTGCACTTTGGTCCAATTCCCTCTTTTAATCCATTCTTCGTGTTTGAAATCCTATGGCTTGCTCCTACATTCCATTCTACATGCATTCCATGGTCTGAAACCATGTATAATCCATCTAGATAGCTTTCACGCATTCTTCTATGGTTTTCCATGGAAACCTAACCATAGATTGATGGTTTGGGTTTCTCCGAGATCACACTCTCAACAATAACTATCCTAAGGTCTGTAGAAACTCATGGAATTAGTATACATACCTGAGAAGATTACTTTTTCTCTGAAATTCTTTTCTTTTTGCTAAGTTCTCTTCCTTGCCTTTCTTCTTCCTCTTTTCCTTCTCCTCTCTTTCTCTCAATTCAATTAGGGTTGTGAAAGGAGTGAAAGTGGCTTAGGGACGTCCTTTAAATAGAGTAGGAACATCCTAAATAAGTCCCATTGAGATTTGGAAAGAATCCCAATAAAAAATTAGAAAATTTCCTAATTTTATTTTCTTACGGCAACCGAGGGTAGATGGGAGGGTCGATGATCCCGTCGACCCTAGGGTCTTAAGCTGTCCGACCCTCCCTTCAAAACTGAGGGTCTGACTCTCTGTTTTGGGAGGTCCGACCCTACTTAGCTGGGTATGCGACCCTTCTCCTATTTTAAGTGTTTTTGGGTCGATTTGATACCTGAGATCTCGATCTCCTTCACGCCCTTGGTTCATTTGACTCGACCATGGGAGCTGGAGTGTTATCAAACGGGGCCTAACTCTCTCTCATTTTCATCATTCATTAATTACATTGTTAGACACTTTAATCTAGCCAAGGAATTGGTGATAGGGGTGAAAGTGTAATCAAGAGAAAAATAAAGCATAAGCAATCACACTTTAAGAGGATTTACCGTGGTATAACATCTAATGCAGAATGCATATCTCTATATCAGAGAATTTCTTTATTCACCAAGAAAGACTACACCTCTCTCCACTTCACAAAGTGTTTTTTTTCTCTCTCACCTATGTTTTTCCCATAGAAACAATATACAGGTTTCATGGATCCGCATCGTCTCCTCCCAGTGGTCTGGGAGAACAGTGGCAACCTATCCCGGATGGTTTCCATGTGGCTCTCGGTGAATCCGAGACCCACGTCTGAGCCGACACCCAGCTGACAAGCCAAGCCAACAGAGGGTGTCGGCTGGGACGTGGGTCTCAGATTCACCGAGAGCCACGTGGCAACCATCCGGGATAGGTTGCCACTGTCCTCCCAGAACCACTGGGAGGAAACGATGTAAATCCCAGGTTTCGTAGAAACCCTAACCCCACACAATTACAAATTTACCCTTGTACATATAATGGACTCAAACCCAAATTACAAAAATATTTCCAATAATTTTGTAGACCCCACAGAATAAAACACAACCAACAATTGGGACCTACTTGAAGACCCAAATCGAGTCTTATTGGGCCATAAAATTTTGTTAAGTGAAAACCGAAATTGAACTGGACCAATAAATAAATCCAAACCAAATTGATCCAATAGGTCAAACCAAAATCAAACCAGCCCAGTAATGGATTGATAAAAGTCATTAAACCAATCTTTTTCTAAATATACATATAGGAAATCAAAACCAAACCACCTTGATAATGACCATTAAGTCCACTTGATACTAAAACACATGTATAAGGAAACCAAAACCAATCAAAACTGGACCGATATCGGTTTTAGGTTTTTATATCAAGCTGGCTAATGGGCACTTATCGACCCACTGTTGATCCTTTTGTTTCGGTTTCTTAAATATTTATTTAATAACAAATTGGCTTAAAGATTTTTATTGGGCTGGTTTGGTTTTGGTTTTTGTTTCAATTTCCTGCATGTATATGTAGCAAATGATTTGCTTAATGAGCTCTTATCAGTCCATTATCGACTGGGTTCGATTTTGTTTTGGTCCTCTTAGATCAATTTGGCTCAAACTTATCAATTGGACGGTTTAATATCTATTTTTTCACTAGGCTCTAAGAACACGACCCAATTTTAACACCCCTACAGTGATATATTATAGAGTTACTTTTTTTCCTCTTTTCTTTTTTCTTTTTGATGGAAGATCATAAAATTAGTTAGTTTCTTCTTCTTTCTTTCTTTCTTTCTTTCTTTTTTTTTTTTTTTTTTTTTTTTTTTTTTTTTTTTTGTATACTAACTAGGGAAAGTAATGCAGGCGAAAATGTAGCAAATGTCACATCCAAGGTGAGAGGCGACGAAACATAGAGACCTTCATCGATAATTTGTATGGTTTCCCAGACAACATTCGCTATGACGGAGATGACTGCTTTTGGATCGAAATAGCCACGGTAATCCATCCAATTCTGAATTATGATCCTATTGTTGCTCCAGCATCTTGCTATCTTCACGTTAGTACTGCGTAATATTATTTCTTCTGATAGGTGTATTCAAGGATTGTAATTTCAGTTTGGTGCCTGATTTTGACCAGATCAAAAACAGAAATTTTGGTGGTTTTAGCCGAAATTTGAAACTTTAGGTGTATGAGATTAAATTTCATGACTAACTTTATGTTTTTCCGACAGGAAAAGACGGTGTTTTGGGATGCACTGATGAGATATCCTGTAATGAGGAAGACGAAAGTGGTGAGATTTCCATACACGCAGAGTCATGGGGGAGTGATGGCTGTCAACTTGGAAGGAGAAGCGACTGCACTCTATTCTGAACCAGGGTTGTCCATGGCCTCTAATGGTATTAAGATTGGGAACCAACTATACATCGGTTATGTTGCGAACACCTACCTCGCCTGTCTCCATCTCAACCAACTAACATAAATTTGAAGTATGAGATGGGAACATGCATTCTAATACACTCTTCATATACTCCTTAATTTCTTTTGAAGATGTTGTCCTTAGCTTGGATTTAGTGTACTAGTCAAACAATATAAATATGTGTGTTCTCTATCATTTTCATTCTAATGAAAAGCTCTTTCAAATCCGACCTCCGTCTCTCTCCATTACCATTTGACATGGAATCAGGGCGACTTTCATTTTATTTTTTTTCGTCTGCAAATTTCTCTTGATCCACAAATTTCCTTATGGGTTCTCGAATTTCTTCGCAGTCTTGTCTCGTCTGTAAGTATTATTGTCTGTTTCTTAGTCTGCTCTATTGCAATTTCTACAACTTGTCTCTGTTTTTTTGTTGTGTTTTGTCCACAATTCTTGATTCTTTAGGGTTTCAAATTTCCCTAAATCTTCATACTTTCTCCTTCTCAAATGTCTTCAACTACGAATCTGAGTCTGTCCTTTCCTTCCCCCTTGTTATTGTATCCTTCGGAGAATCCAGGACATATCCTTGGCTACGTAATTGCTTGACAGCAACAATTATTCTTCATGGAAGAGAGCAATGCAAGTTGCATTCAGGGCAAAAAACAAATTCACATTTGTTGATGCTACCTTTCCCCACCCTTATCAGACTGTAGATTCCTCAGTAGCTACAGCCTAGGACCAGTGTGACCTTATGGTCATCTCACGGATATACAATAGCCTCATGAAGGAATGTGCTCCACGATAGTGTTCTATATGCCAACACTTCTTGCGACCTATGGCTTGATCTTAAGGATGTAAACGGATCGAATTCGACAGGGATAGGCTACTAACCGAATTCGAATCCGAATCCGCCTCTGCATCTGGCGGATTTCTAAGAATTAAATCCAAATTCGAATTCTCATTTTAACCTGATATTTGGTTATAAAATCCGATTCGAATCCGGATTAAAACAAAAGGCATTTGTGCTGCTGGACTTGTCTCCTCTCTTTGTTGCAAAAATTTCTCCGTATTTCTAATAAAAAAAAACCTTCAATAGAAACTCCTTTAACAATGAAACAGGTTAAAGTAATTCTTGCCTTTTGTACTTTGATAGAACAGCAACTGTATTGGCGTGGAGTCTTGAAAGAAGAAGATAAGGATGAAGTTTCAAAGTGATTCTTAGGCCCCGTTTGATAACACTCCAACTCCCATGGAGCTACTTTTGGTCCGGAGTCGTTTTCTACTTCTTCTCCGGAGTCAGGATTTTTGGAGTAGAATGCTGTTTGATAACGCTGCTCCAAAATCAAAAGACTATGCTTCAAGAATGCTATTTTGTGGTGGTGGTGGAGTTGGTGGCGGTGGGGGGGTGGTAGTGGTGGTGGTGGTGATGGGTGGTGGCGGCGGCAGTATTGGTGGGTGGTGGCAGTGGCGGCAATGGTGGCAGTGGTGGTGGTAGGTGGGTGGTGTGGTGGTGGCGGTGATGGTGGAAGGTGGTGGGTGGTGGTGGCGGTGATGGTGGAAGGTGGTGGGTGGTGGTGGCGGTGATGGTAGAAGGTAGTGGGTGGTGGTAGCGGCGATGGTGGAGGGTGGTGGCGGCATCGGTGGTAAGTGGTGGGTGGTGGTGGTGGTGGCGGTGGCGGCAGTGGTGGCAGTGGTGGTCGGTGGTGGGTGGGTGGTGGTGGCGGTGATGGTGGAAGGTGGTGGGTGGTGGTGGCGGTGGTAGTGATGGTGGAAGATGGTGGGTGGTGATAGCGACGATGGTGGAGGGTGGTGGCAACATCGGTGGTAAGTGGTGGGTGGTGGTGGTGGTGGTGGCGGCAGTGGTGGCAGTGGTGGTAGGTGGTGGGTGGGTGGTGGTGGCGGTGGTAGTGATGGTGGAAGATGGTGGGTGGTGGTAGCGACGATGGTGGAGGGTGGTGGCAGCATCGGTGGTAAGTGGTGGGTGGTGGTGGTGGTGGTGGCGGCAGTGGTGGGTGGTGGTGGTGGTGGTGGCGGTGGCGGCAGTGGTGGCAGTGGTGGTAGGTGGTGGGTGGGTGGTGGTGGCGACGGTGGTGGTGGTGGCGGTGATGGTGGAAGGTGGTTGGTGGTGGTGGTGGCGGTGATGGTGGAAGGTGGTGGGTGGTGGTGGTGGCGGTGATGGTGGAAGGTGGTGGGTGGTGGTGGTGGCGGTGATGGTGGAAGGTGGTGGGCGGTGGTAGCGGCGATGGTGGAAGGTAGTGGCGGCATTGGTGGTAAGTGGTAAGTGGAGGGTGGTGGTGATGGCGGGGGCGGCGGCGGTGGTGGTGGTGGCAACGGCGGTGGTGGTGGTGGGTGGTGGTGAGGATGGTGGCGGTGGAGGGGTGGTGGTGATGATTGCAGTGCTAATGGTAGTGGTGATGACAGTCAGTAGTGATAATAGCTCCGGAGCAAGAGAAGTAAGTTTTTTTAACTCCAATTTTTTAACTCCCAAAGACATTTTTGGAGCGGTTCACTCCATGGGAGTCAAAACTTGAACCATGTTTATCAATCGCCATTCTACTCCGGATTAGCTCCGGAGCTAAGAAGTAAGGAGCTGGAGTGTTATCAAACGGGGCCTTAGTGTCTTATATTTTGATGGAGCGGCTGCAATATGCAAGAGCCATGAACCCTATAAATAAGGAGATTCACCGTAAATAAGGAGATTCTGAGAAGTGATCTATTGGAGATGGAAACTCCAGAATAGGATATAGGTAAAGATGTAAGGTTAAGTTTTAATATTAATTATTTATTAATTTAAAACCTAGAAATACAGTACTTGACGAGAATTTGGTTTTAATAAATATTTATTAATAATTTAATATAAAACGGAATACTAGGACATAGTAATACGTGAAGTCACTTATTTTGAGAAGTTTGGTTTTAATATTTATTAATAATTTAACATGAAAACACAACCCTAGGAAATAGGAATACGTGAAATCATTTATTTTTTAGTGGAAACTTATTACAAGTTTAGTTTTAGTATTTATTAATACCAAAACAGAACCCTAGGAATATGTGAAGTCACCTATTTTTTAATATGAAAACTGTTTAAATATTTAATGGATAGGAGTAGATATAATCTATTTCTTTAGAGTGCTATCCGAATCCACATCCGTCTGCAATCCTATCTATTCGAATTCGCGTTTAAATCCGACTGTTCGAATTCGGATTCAGATTACCCTAAACAACTACGGCGAATCGAATTCAAATTTCGGCTATCCATTTACATCCTTACTTGATCTTAAATGCCGCTTTTCTCAAGGTAATGGACCAAGAGTATATGAGTTGAAAAGAAAGATCTCTCTTCTTCACTGAGACTCCCTATCAGTTCTAGGCTACTACTCTGCCTTAAGGATTCTCTGGGTTGAATTAGGGTCCCATGTTCGTTTACCTGAGTGTAATTGTGGCTGTCTTCCTCAATTTTTGGAGCAATTTCAGATTGAAAGGGTCTATCAATTCCTTATGGGTCTAAATAATGTTTTTGGAATAGTTGGCACGTAGATTCTCACAATGGAGCCTCTACCTTCCTCTGGTAAAGCCTATTCTCTCGTTCTCCAAAAAGAATGTCATAGAGGTCTTTTTATTCAACAGTCCAATCCAGAGAAAATGTCGTGTGCAGTTCATCTTGGAAATACACTAAATTAAAAAAGCACTAGAATTGTTACTTCTGATTCAAGAAATTCTCTTCGTTGGGATGTCCTCATTGGCCATTCAAAGTGCATTTTGAATGGTTGGGATTCTCACTGTCACTTCAGCCTCACTATAGAGGATCTTTTTCCATTGGATCGTCAGTAGTCAATGATATTTAGGAATTTAAAATCATGAGGCAAAAAAGAGAAGAAATTTTAATTTTTAAGAAAATTTAAAAAAAAAGTTATGAAGAAGAAAATTTAAGCAAACAATTCTGACAATACCCAACCCAAACACTGGTAAGGCCCGTTAAGAAGCCTGAGCTAGCCTAAACCAATTCTTTTTGCTGCTCAAATAATAACCAACTGACCAAGGATCTAACGATTCTAACTAGATAAAAACAAATATGCAATCCATTATCCATGCTCAGATGCCCCTAAGATCAATCAAAACTCAACCGCTTACAATTGTATTAAATATGAACAAAAAACGCCACAAAAAATTTATTATCGTGCAAAAATAGCTAAATGCGAAGGCAGCCCAGACCGAGTTGGCCCGAGATTAGCCCAATAAGTCTGCCCGATAACAACCCAAATACAGGACCGGCCCATTAATTATTGTGTCCAGTGCAGCCCACCCCAACCTGAACCCTTACTGAACATGTTCTGGACTAGGTTTGTAAAACCCAACACTGTTTCAACTCAGACCCAAACTAGACCAGGCCAACCCATTGACGGATCCAAATCGTCTCATCCTTGAAATTCGGGAGGCGTGGCGGCGACCCCACTAGATGGTCGTCATGTGGAGGTCGGATGAATCCAACCCCTCCGTTCGAGCCGACACTCTCTTGTCGGCTCGACTTGTCGGCTCGAATGGAGGGGTCGGATTCATCCGACCCCCACATGGCGACCATCCAGTGGGGTCGCCGCCATGCCTCCCAAATTACAGGGATGAGACGATTTAAATCCCCCATTGACACCCTTACCACCTACATGGAGGACTAAGATTTGTCTCCTGCCTCTAGCCGTCCTGTCCACATTCCATCGATTTATTGCAATTCATCCCCGTACTTTTAAATTACGTGACAAATCTACCATAGTCCGTAGATCATGCAAATCGAATCGTTCGATGACGTTTTCCTATAAGGTAAGAAATTCAACTAAACTCAGCTGAGCAAAATTTATCTATTTAATAACTAAAAAAAAAAAAAAAAAAGGTTGCAAATTCATCCTCCTCAATAGTCATGATTAATTCCAAAACTACGAGGCTCCTGATATTGGTGGTTGCAGTGCCCGTGGCAGTAGCAGTTCTACTCTATCGGTTGGCTGAGTTCGACCCAGCGCCTCTGCTGGAGCACGTATTGTCTCGATCAATGCCCATTTTACCGCTGAAACGATATGATCGATTTCTAGAATCGGCGGAATGAGTCGGAGAAGGGCTTTTAGTAGGGCCTGAAGACCTTGCATACGACGCTAAGACGGGATTTATATACACGAGTTGCAGCGATCGATGGTTGGATTAAGCTTCTCCACGTAGCAGATCCGGCTGATGATAAGGAGAAGGTGAAGGTGGAAAACAGGGCTTTCACCGGTGGTCGACCTCTCGGTTTGGCCTTCGGACCGGACAAGCAACTCATCGTTGCTGAAGCTTACAAAGGTCCGTAAAAATTTAAAATAAAAAAAAAAAACCAGATATTTTAAGATTATCAATATAGGGTATTGCACCTAGACATTGACTTCTCTTCAAATATTTTATTGGGATCATTTGTGCCAAAATCATCCATGAGATTGCAGAAAGGAATCCTAAACAGTGATCAGATCTCACGGAAGTGTTGTAAAGACCGATCCTACGTAATATGGCAAGGCTCATGGATGACAAGGTCGATCCCCAAACGATTCCAATCTGGATCCAGCCAATCCTGTGTCCGACTCCATACACTATAACACGACTGATCCTAAGAGATATTCTCAAGTATCTCAACTTCGTCGTTCTAAATTTCTTAGTGCATCTAGCGAGAGTATACATCTTTGAATTCCGTGCTCTCAAACCCTGGACTAGACTTATCCCTCCAACGGAGGTTAAATTATGCACCTCCTTATTGATGGTCCTTCATTCCATTCCCCAAAAATTTCACTCTCCATATCTCTCCTCTCACACACTCTCCCCCCCTTTTCAAATTTTATTTATTTATTCATTTATTTATTATTATTATTATTATTATTATTATTATTATTATTATTATTATTATTGCTTATGATTTTCAAGGTTCAATTCAAATAAATCTAATGTAAATTGAATCTGAATTTTCAACTATCTGTTTAAATCTCTAGCAACAGAGAGCAGATCATGGGATGTGGAAGGGAAAATGGCAGAACAAGGAAAGGAGAATGGAGGAATGAAGGAGGAGGGAGGAGAGAGGAGGTATAAGAAGCACAAGCAAGAAGAAAAAAGAAAGCAAAAAGAGGGAAAGACAAACACCAAATCAAATATTAATTGCATTTATGGCAAGGGTAAACTATCATTTAACTTTGACTTCTAACACATTCACTTTCAAACGGAGGTTTATAGTATTTTTTGAAAATGGAGAGTAATAAACTATAAGGAAAATTACTAGGATCTTGTCTTAACATTTCATTTACTACACGAATCTCCTCAGACACTTATTGGCTTACATAGACCTCTCATGAGACTTCTCATGAGGTGAAACTTCTAACAGTTTAGTTCACTCATTAGAAAATGGACGGTAATTGTTGAGGTAAACATACCTTATTTTTTTAAAATATCAAAATGCCTTTATCCTATTGAATTACCCTTATACCCCTAATAGTGTTTAAGAAAATTAAAGGCGTTTTTATCTCTATTGATTTTTCTAATCTTGAGAGATACCATTATTATTCAAAATTTAAAAATTAATTTTGATTAAATAAGACGTGAATTTACTTTATTAAATAGAAGATATTTTGGTCATAAAAAATTTAAATTATATTATTAATTTAATAAAAATACGTGTAAATCAATAAGTGCCAAGAAAAATCAGTATAATAAACCAAATGTGAAGAAGAGATCTGAATAATTTATATATATATATATATATATATATATATATATATATATATATATATATATATATATATATATATATATATGCAAACCGGGTGGTGTGGTAATGGGGGGGGCAGTGGTGTGGGTAATGGGGGGCCACACATTTGGATTTGGTGGTGGAGACACATGGGTTTCGGTGGATTGTAATGGGAGAACCACATTTGGATGTGGTGGTGGAGACACATGGGGATGTAGTGGAGCCACATGGGGCTGTAGTGGAGTTAATGGCTGGGTAGAAAGGTGCTGGGGTCGGTGGATGGAGTGTGGTGTGGGCAGGTGTATTTGGAGGTTGTTTTTTTTTTTTTTTTTTTGGTATATGTATTTGCAGGTTATATGAGACCGAAAAATTCAAGCTCATTTTGTGTGTATGGTGGATGAGTCAGTGAGGAGGTGGCGAAGGGGAAAACGTGTTCATTGAACACTAATCGTCGTGAGATGAAGACACGTTTTGTTTTTAGATCTAGGCACCGATAACCCTTGTGGGTGAGACAGTAACAGAAAAAAAAAAAAAAAAAAATTCGGCGGATCTAAATTGGAGTTTCTTCGGGGTATACGGTCTCAATCATGGGAAACATAAGCATCGAAAGAAATGGAAGTCGTGATAGTCGGGTTTGGTTTCCATTAATTGTTCATAAGGACTAACCGTATTTTGATGTAGAAATTAGCATTCTGTTAATTAGATAAACTGTGGTAGTAAAAGCGTCAAGCCAATATGTAGTGGGAAGATGAGCATGGGAAAGAAGAACCAAACAAGTTTCGACAATGTATCGATGCTCACGCTCAACTACCCCTTTTTGCTCAGGGGTATGAGGGTAACAGAGCTCATGAGTGATACCTAAAGAAGTCAAATGGCGCTTAAATGCCAAACTAGTGAATTCACCACCACCATACGAGCAGAATTTAATAATGGGAAATTTAAGTAAATTTTCAACCTTAGATTCGCAAGCAGTAAAAATGTTAAGAAAATCCGACTTAAACTTCATTTGAAAGAGTCAAGAAAATTTGGAAAAATCATCCACAAACAATACATAATAGAAATAACCAGCAGCAGAGGACGTGGGGCTAGACCCCAGACATCACAATGAACTAATTGAAGTGGTCTGGTCGATATCGTCTATGACCTGGGGAAGGGTTGTTTGTGACTCTTCCCAAGTTGACATGAGATACAAACTTGGCTCTGATCTTTATTGGACAAAGAGAAAGATGTAAAGATTGCCTGTTGAATGACCGTGGAGGGATAGCCAAGACAGGCATGTCAGTGCATTGGAGAACCAGTAGAGCTGAAAAGAGCCTGTGGGGAATTGAGCAAAGAGAGAGAGAGAAGAGCCTGTGGGAAATTGAGCAGAGAGAGAGAGAGAGAGGAAGGTCGGAAGGAATAGAGACCATTCTCAACCTGAGCTTGGTCAAGTGTTTTCCCGGTTTTTGTCCTGAATAGAAAAATCAGAGGCATTAAAGACAAATACAATTATTATCATTTGAGAAATTTGTAAACTGAGAGAAGATTAGTAGAGGTAAATGGACAATGGAGGACATTATTTATATGTAAAGAGGGAGTGAGAGGACGAACCAACATGCGAAAATGTCAAACCTTGGCCGTTGCCAACTGGACAGTTTCAGAACCATGTTATGGAACAGTAGAATGAATAGACTCAATGTCAGGTGTGATGTAATTGAAAGCATCTGTGTCAGAATACCAGTTGTCAGCAGTGCCGTGGGTATGAGAGACCATGGCATCTAACTTTGCAGGTGGATGGCATCCTTGTGAGTGTAATCTATTATGTGATTGCTGTCAATTGCAAGATGGCCCATCTTTTGACATATTTGACATTGTGGTCGTGTTGTAGACATACCAGTTGGAGCAACAGAAGATGGTAAGATGCATTGGTTATGAGAAAGGGGAGGCCGATGATGGGTGGGAGGACCACGACCACCACTGCTATGATGGCCCCGGACAGGTTGGCCATGACCATGAGAAGGTCGGCTTGGTCGGGCTGCAACAAAAGTTGAGTGGACCTCTACGGAGGGGTCATCCGCAAGGGTCAATTCTTCACGGATTAATAATGTGTGAAATTCAGTGAGAGTGATAGCAGCGGTACGGGCATGCACGAATTCGAATAGACAATCCGAATTGGCGATACGAGGGAGATAGTCCATCAAGTACATAAATTATTAAATCATCATCACTGGGGAACCATGAACCACAGGTTGTAAGTTGGTCAGCTATAGTCTTGAAACTGTTGCAAGTAATCTAACATAGACTGGGTCCCTTTCTTGATAAGGCTAATTTGCCATTTCAGCCGTGACATATGCGGGAGTAGTAGAGGCGTATCACTGTTTGAAGGTGTCCCATGCAACCCTGGCAAAGGAGAGACCGACCATATACGGAAGAACAGATTCGCTAAGTGTTGCATTAATTCAAGACAATAACAGTTGGTCTTAATCATACCAAGGAGAGGTAAAAGAGATCAGTGATGAAGTCGTTCCGTCTATTAGATGCATCAATTTATTGCCTCGC
The DNA here is from genome assembly GCA_028583415.1 of Protea cynaroides. NCBI lineage: Eukaryota > Viridiplantae > Streptophyta > Magnoliopsida > Proteales > Proteaceae > Protea > Protea cynaroides. The sequence goes on from CM053272.1 coordinate 59,558,075, forward strand.
AAGATAGGCTCGAAAAACGACTTCCAAAAGAGGTAGTTCTTGGGAGAGTCTGATTGAAATCAAGCTCGTGTGATGTTCCAAATAACCATAGCAGGGGAGGGAGTGATGGCTGTTGTCGGAGGAGCAGCATCATCCAAAATAGAACTCGTAGCGGTAGAGGAGTCGGGTGCCATGGAAATAGGATAAAAAAAAAAAAAAAAAAATGAGGTGCTGTCAAGCTTGTAGCTCAAATACCACAGACGAGTTTGTTCCATGTATTTAGGAACCGAACACTTCAACCTTGGGTTGTTACAACATTAATTTAAATTTGAATTTTGGATTGTTACAACAATGATTTGAATTTAAAATTCAACTAGCTAATCTTATCTCTTATCCTCATGGTTGTAGAGAGTTTCACGTATCATATTAACCAGTACTATAGCTTGTCTCCTCTGCCTCTAGCCGTCCACTCGATCCACATGGTAGCTTTATTGCATCAATTAGTTTTAAATTGCGTGCAAAACTACAAAGTCAAAGATACAGGGAAATAATTTGTCGGATTTGTGATGTCGTTTTCCTTCAATTATAAATTCAATTTAACTCGGCTGGCGAAGAATTCTGTTTCTTTCTAACAGCAAAAAAGTTGCAGAACCCAATCCATTATTCATCGTCACCAGTAGTCATGACCAACTCTAAGAGGACGACGCTCCTGATACTGATGGTTGCAGTTCCTGTGGCAGTGGCAGTAGTTCTCTCTCGACTCGCTGAGTTCGACCCAGCGCCACTGCCAGAGCACCTATTGTCTCGATCACCAGCTACTCTGCCGCCGAATGTATATGACCGATTTCTAAAATCCGCGGAGCGAGTCGGGGAAGGGTTTTTAGTAGGGCCCGAAGACCTAGCTTACGACGCGGAGACAGGATTCATATACACGGGTTGTAGCGATGGTTGGATTAAGCGTCTCTACGTAGCAGATTCTGCTGATGATAAGGAGAAGGCAAAGGTGGAAAACTGGGCTTTCACAGGTGGTCGGCCTCTTGGTCTGTCCTTCGGACCGGACAAGCAACTCATCGTCGCTGATGCTTACAAGGTTAGTATTTTGTAGTTCCATAATAATCCCTACTTAAATTAGCTCTCTATTTCATCATCCTTCCTCCACTTTCTACACACTTCATGAACACTCCCGCAAACTTGATTACTGAGGCAGCACAAACCAGCCTGGAATCACGCCCCCAAACATATATGTTTTTTTACTGGTTATTCTACATGCAGAGTGTCTATATTATACTTCATAAGTGTTTTTAGGAAATGCAATTTTTTTATTAATCTTATTTTATTCCAAAATATCTTTAAATTATAGGTAAAAAATATTTTAATTATAATTTGAAAGTAATTTATCATTTTTGTTATTTTCAAGAATTATCATTGACTTAAAACTTTTTTAAATACATGTCTGTGTGAAGAGCCAAATTTTATTCTTATTTGAAATTTTTTTATTTTTTAAAGGGACAAAACAATAATTTACAAATTAGTTGACACCATAAAGGTTGTCAGAAGGTCCTTTATAATAAATATAGAAACTTGTAAATCTGAATCTTACATGTATACTTTTATTTTAGGGTAAATTACACTAACTTCCCTTGTATTTTGGTTAAATGACATGAATCTTCCTTGAATTTTCAATTTCAAGACACTCAACTACTGTTCATTGGCAAAAGCACGTTAGTTGCTGACGTCACTTAGCCAAATTAATTTTAATAGTCAAACTACCCCTTCTTGTGGAGTTTCTTGTGCATAACTCTAAAACTGTGCCTAACGGGTCATGAGAGAGTGTTGGTCGATGGTGACTAGCTGTGCTGCAGAGTATTCATTTGGGAGCGCTATGCTATATCATTGGGCTTCTCTAGAATTAGGGTTTCCTACAAGATTTGGTTTGCGAGAAGAAGATGATGCGTAGAGAAGGGGTGCGGTGATTATGCCGATATCTGCTACGGCTGTGGAAGGTGATGGGGATATGGTTACTAGCTCGGGGGGATGCGATGATCTCAGTCCTTAGTATTGGAATTAATGTGGGTGTAATTAATTATATAATTAGTTATTTAGTCGGAGTCCAATTGACATGGTAGGACCGGTTCGGTCTGATTCGTTACATAGTTGAGATAGGAATGGTAACCTTAATTCTCTTGTGGAAAGGTAATAAGATTATGACAATATTCTATAAATATTGGATCATGAGTCCCCACAACCACCGGTTTATCTCACTTTATGCATCTATATGCAAAAGACTAAAGAGATCCCAGACGGTTTGTAGAAAAATCAGGTTAGAGCATTTAAGGCGATATGGAAAACGGGAAAACGGACGAAAATCAATCTTCAACAGATGGTATGTTTTTTATTTCTTTCAATTCCTTTTTGTTCTAGTGTTCTGTGTGGTGGATTGTTAAGGTTCATGGGAACATGATCTCCATGGGAATAGCCATAACAAAAATTAAATGCTAACAGTTGGCATCAGAGCCACCCACACAGACCTAGAATTGTTGGTGAATGAATATTGCGATTGTTTGATGGATTTGATTGAACTATAGAGGAACTCTTCTCCCCAAATTTTCCGAACAAAATGTCAAGGGTTCATAAACTTCAAAAATTTTCAGATCGGTAAAATATAAAACAAATCATACCACAGTGTAGATCTTAGAAAAACAAAGAGATCGGTATAAATTTTGTCGCCGGCGGAGGCCGGAGACGCCGTCGAAAAAGGCACCTGGATCTCACGCACTAGCAACATTTATAAAGAAAGTTCTTCGACAATGCCGAGTCATCGCTGGGTTGACCCAGTGATGTATCGAAAACCCTAACCGGGTTACCTGGGTCAACCTAGATAGGAATCGGCCTTGGTCGTTGAACCAGTTAACCAGACCAAGGTCTTTCCAGAACCATCTATTCTAACCCAGGTTCAGGGCCAACACAGAACCGGCTAGACCAAGCCTGAACCTTGATTCCTGGAATGACCCAGAACTGAATAGGTCTAGATTGAAACTGAACCAAATAACCAGGTTCAGGGTTAACCCAAAACTAGATACGGTACCCAGTAACCCAGAAACAGGAACAAAGGGTCAACCCAGATACCCGACCCAATTACCCGAATGGATCGACCTGAATATGGGCACAATAACCTGGGTTCATGACCCGATTTTTTGACCAGGAAACCTGACTAGTCGGACAAGACTGAACTAGTTTAGTTGAACCAGACCACCCCAATTTGGTTCAGACCATGGTTTAGTCTGGTCCAGGGTTGTAGGTTCTATCTGGCTTGCAGTTTTTAAACTATATTCACAATCTGGCATTAAACAGCGATCGTGGTCGAATGGAAGGTTAGATTGTTGACCTCTGGTTTGTTCCATTGGATTAATTTTTCAGTGCTCTTCAATCTGACATGTATATTGTTGTATTTTAATACATTTGGGAAATATTTTTTTACAAAATAACACCCTTTGGGAACCTAATCTGTAGTTTTTTACAGTGTTTTCTTAAAATTCTTGTACCATATTGATTTTTGAGCTATTGTGCATGGTTATTTGAATATTTGAACTTACGAAGTTATATTCTAAAACATTAATGATTGGATAAATATCCCACATGAGCTGTAAGTTGGAATTTGTTCATTCATGATGGAACCTTGTGGGACCACCAAAGTGGCCCATCTTGTTTCATTATGATGTGTTCAAATTCAAGTGTCTGTAATTATAAGTGCTTCAGAAATGACGGTGCTCACCAAAAGTGACATTGTCTAAGTTTGTTCAAATTAGGGTTGTATAGATATTGTGTAAGGACCTTGTGGGACCACCAAAGTGGCACACTTGGCTCTATCATAATATGTTCAAACTTAATATTTTTGCATTTACAAGATCCAACAAAGAAATGACAGTGCTTACCCATGGGTGACATTTTCAAAAAAAAAAAAAAAAATCTCTTTTATGGATGCAACAAAGAGTGGCACTGTCCACCCAAAGGTGGCAGTGTCAAAGAACTTGAACACTCATACACCTGGTTGAAAGATCTTGGTTTTAGGGGTTTCATTCATCCAAAGGTGGTGGAATTTTAGAAAGTCATTATCTCTTCACAGTTGCACAGTTATGGAGAGGACCAGTGCACACATGTCCCAAAGGATGTGTGCATATTTCGATTGACTTTCAATGATGTAAATTTCCTCACACATGTTATGTATATATACTTACTAGCTAATTTTATTTGGTATTAATAGTAGATTTGTAATTATTTACAGTATAATATAGTTGTGCACATATAATGATTAAATACCTTAAGATGCCTATCATTGGCAGCTAGTTATATGAATTAGCATAAAAATTGAAAACTAGTATAGGGTTATTTAACTTAGATGTACTCAGCAGAGAATTGTATTCTAGTCCTTAGGGATGTTTAGTCCCTAAGATCAGGTAAAACAATATTCAAATGGGAACATTGAAAAAGGATACTCCAAGTGAAATCCAAAGAAGGTTTGATATTTCAAGAAGGGACAGAGAGATTTTCTATTACTGCCTAACAATACCAGTTTTGATGATAATGGATGGTAATGGTGTGTGAGGAAGCACAAGGTAGAGCTGTCAATCAATACTGATAAGCTCAAGGATATGTGAACATCTGTAGATAATTCATTAGAACCTCTGTAGGTGATAATTTAAAATTTTACTTCCTCACAAAAACTGTATAGTCAAATCCTAATGACTCATAACACCCAAAAGAAATAATGGGCCTAAAATGAAAGAACTAAGGAAGGAAGTTCAAAGGAAAGGGAAAACTATGAACGCTAATGTCATAGTACATAAAACATATCCAGACAAAGGCAAGATGCGAAAGGGGTAGAGAAATCCACAGAAAAAAAAATTTCATGCAATAATCAAAAACCTTATGACAAAGAATTGGGCATTAAGGAACTGCAAGATAAAATTGATCTAAATAATATGAAATTCTTATAGTGTGACTCATAAGGGACATTTGAAGAAAGATTGTAAAGAATAGCATTCTGAAAACCCTCCAAACATCATGGCATGTATATATGTGAGGATTATTTAAAGGGGAAGATGACAAGATCAAGGAAAATGAAGGCTATTCGCAACAAGGATTTATTGGACTTAGTAGATATCAAGATCTCATCTAGAACTTCTTGTCATAGTTTATAACATGGTATTTTCCAAAATAATGCATGGTAAGATGGAAAAACTTTTATTAAATGAATTAAAACTCTCGGATCTGAATTAGAGGGTAAGTATTATGGGAAATCAGGTGATACTAGTCTATTTCCTGATAAATTTGGGTAAGTATTTACAAGAGCAATAAATAATAGTTTGGTATAAAATTCTTGGAATTCAACAGCTGAAAAGAATGGCAAATAAATATGATCAAGAGCCTAAGAGAGTATTTGATCTTATAGGAAAGGGTTTGATACTGCAACCTATATGATTAATAGGATGAATAGTTAATCAGTTCCAGTTTAAGTTATCTTCTTGTGTGGGATTATAGAGTTGACATGGTGTAATAACTCTCATGAGAGAGTAGTTGTTTTAGAACATTGAGAGGCTATCTTTTGGGATATCCAATCAGGTCCAAAGGTTTTTAGTTTTACTATCCTAACTCTCTAATTAGAATAGTATAAATAAGTCATGCAAGATTCATTGATGATGTTGGCGAGCTGTCATAGTAGAGAAACTTGGAGTTTGATAAAACAACATGAAAATAGTTGTGGAGCAACCAGTTGAGTACCATGAATATTATCATAAAACAATGAGCTAGTTAATGAGGTTGTTCTTGTTCACACTGATATCCCAGCCATAATTACAAAGCTAGAGGAAGCAGTGAGGAGATCTACTAGACTTCATAGTGGACGTTTTTGGCATTAGACAGAAGAAAGATCCCAATGGTTTTCAATAAGCTGTTGGTATTGAAATTGCCCTTGAGTAGTTGTTGGTCATAAAAATGTGTTGCTGTCTATGGACAACAACGAGATTTGGGATATTTTGTTTTGTCAATGAGCGGTGTACTCATAGGGTCAAAATGGGTATACAAGGAGAAGTGTGATTCCGGTGGGAGAATTCATCACTACAAAGTAAAACTTGTAGCAAAGAAGAATCACACAGAGTGAAGGTATTGACTTTAAGGAGATTCTTTCATAATCTTTGTGGTCTTAGTTGTGCTTTTGATTTTAAGTTGCATTAGATAGGTATAAAGAAGATGTTGAACTTTATGTTGTCATTGTTAGCAACTTGGCATATGTGACAAAGTGATAGTGAGCATACAATTAAAGAAATAAGGAGAGAGAGTGTGTCTGTGCAGGAGAGATAGTGTTTGTGTAGTAGTAGAGATGAAACAACCTCTATAGACCGTTTGAGAAGGCTTACAGAGGCTTGCAGTGAATTTAATGAGATTCTACACTGAGTTTGATGAGAAATATTATCTTTGGCCTCCACTGGTGATGTGGTAATGTTTCTGGTAATGTGGCAGTGTTTCTGATGATCTGATAGAGATTCTGATGTTGTGGGCATCTTTTAAAGAGAGAGAGAAAGAAGAGAGAGACTATTACTGTAGAGAGAGAAATAGGAGAGAGAAAGTATGGGTGTGACCCATGTGCCAAGGTGGCATGCCACCATGGCAGCCAGCCTGGCCGAGGGTCGAGGCACCACCACTGGCAGCAAGTTAATAGTGGCCTAGGCACCATGGGTAATGCCATGGCATGCCACACCGCAACAGACCTGCAAGCTAGCAAGGCCACAGCCCACTGCCGCATGGCTGCGCTCCCCCAACTGGCACACCCATGTGCTCAACTTAATTCCTTGAGAGAGAAGCAATACATGTTAGAGAGATGCACCTCTTGGGAATAAAATCTGTCTACAAGGTTTGTTTTATCAAACTTCAGTCACAGAGGCCATTTAATATAAATACAGGGGTATTTTCTACATCTAAGAAAGGAGAAGATGCGAGATTAGGGCCCCAGATAGAGCCACGAAGGCTAAATGCCAATCTGACGGCCTAAAAAGTTATGGTATCTAGTGTATCTATCTCGGTGCGTCAAGATTCTATCTCGCTCAGTATGATTGGTCGAATGCAACTAAAAACGATGCATCGCAGCACATGAAGAATGTCCCGTGATTCGGTGATGCGCGTCTATGGTGCGCATCGATGCAGATTCAGATCCAATGGCCGTGGGCTTCTCCAATCTTCGGAGGCACTATATATTCATATCCAACGGATCTTGTCAAATCCCGTGCTTTAGATGATTATCCAACGGCCAATAGCAAAGATCCATGATCCGCCAATCAAAACTCAACAATGCATATGGCAATTGGTGATTCCGTGTAACGCAGGCGCACGAGAACACTCCAAAAAATTCCATTTCTGTTAATTCCATTGGTCGACTTCAAACCGAGATATTTTCTTCATCTTAGCTCGGAATCAAACGGTTCAAATTGTACCAAGTCTGAAATTTGATGCTCTATCTATTGGGCATTGTTGGGAGTCATGAATTAGGAGAAAGAATGTGAAAAAGGGCAAAAAAAATATAAAGAAGATGGATTTCTAGGGTTTTGTGCTCTGTAGGAGTGATCAATCACCAATCACCTCTTCTCTACACATCAATGGAGTGTTAAATCCCTGTGAAAGGTTGGTATAGCTTTTATGTTTACATTCATGGTGATTATGGGTTGTGTGGAAGAGATTTGAAGCCTGTAAGTAAGGTGTATTCTGTAAATCAAATTCTACCATCATTGAAGATTGTTGAAGGTTCCTGAGAGCAGTGTGAAACTTTAAAGATATTGTCTGCCATTCAAAAACAATTAATTGTGAGATTTTTTCTTTCTCTATCTTTTTATTGTTTTCAATGCATTGTATGCTAGCATAGGTGAAAGGAAAAAGTAGAATACCTATCTAATCTGTGGGTTTCATTGTAGGGTAATTTTATAAGCCCAAAAATTATTATTTGCTTCTCGTGGGTGCGGGTTAAGCGTAGTATGTGCAGTATGTCCTGAACACTGACTGTCATAGCCTGAATCTTGGCATTGTTTGCCCTCTCAGTTTTATGCTGAGAAAACCTAGGGTTAGTATCCTTGTATTGTAAAAGACTAAAAGCTGAGTATTGAGTAAATACGGAACCCGTTGGGCATTACTTCGTAGACTAGCCATCACATACTGTGATGGTAACCACATAATATTTTTGTATTTATTATTTTATTTTTTGATATATTTTGGAGTGCGTAGAATGACTTGCAGGGTGGGTGTGCAAATCTAGTAGACCTGACCACTAAGTGATAGCGAGGTAGATTTGCATATGTTTGTGTGTGTGTTGATAGTTTTGGTTCTCCATCAGCTCTGGGCAGTAGTAAAAAGTTAAGAAAAATTTCAGACACTGATTCACTCCCCCTCTCAGTGTCAACTCAAGTTCATCAAAAAATATATTTTTTAGACTTAATAAGTCAATATATAGATTATGCAGGCAAAACAGATTATCCTTGCATTATTTATTATGTAGTCAGAGGTTATAATTCTATGTGAAGCTGATAAAAAAAGTATCTGGTTGAAGAGTTCTCTTTTAAACTTGAAAAGTTATAGACTCTGCTACCAGACCTATTAAGATGTGTTGTGACTGTGGTCCAACTGTGTTCTTCTCAAATAACAATTTGAAATCTAGTATTTCAAAGCATAACAGAGATCAAATCTCTTTAGGTAAGGGAAAAGGTCAATGGAAATTATATCATTGTGGAGCACATTTCAAAGAATAAGTTGTTTGTGGATCCCCTGACGAAGGTTTTGTCAGTGGGAGTCTTCAAGGGACGTATGTCCAATGTAGGAAATGTCAAGTTATTAAATGTGCTTAGTTAGTAGGAGACATTTTCTCATATTAGTAATGATTTATTTCATTATGTTTATTTACATTGCTTATGGTTTTGGGCAGAAATATTTATTACCATGGATTTGTTTACTTTATCATTTGCATTATTGTCATTTTTCTCATATAGTTATATGTTTGACATGTCAAAGAATTATGGTGATATTCTGCCAAAGTAACAAGGCAGTATTTATCCGAGGTTACAAAGGAATATTTAGCCAAAGAGTACGAGGTAGTATTTAGCCAAAGCATGAAGGCTGTCTAGCCAAATTATGGTATCATGTTTTTGGATTATTTGAATACCATGTTTATTGCCTATATAGGTTTTGGGCATTTTCATTAAAGGTTTCTCTTAATCAAGTTTTGGACTCGCATGACAATTTATTTTTATGCATTATCTCAGAGGATTCATATATTGAGTAGACCACTATTGTGGCTGACAGAAGGTGATACACTACATATTGAGGTTTATTTTTCGCTGTTGCTCAGCATTGGTATGCTTGATGGGTGGATCAAAGTTAATAACGGTTTAGTATATTGGATTCCATGTCCACATTGATTAATAGTGGTTTTGTAATTAATGTAGCCCAAGTGGGAGATTGCTGGAATTAATGTGGGCTTAATTAATTACATAATCAGTAATTTAGTGGGAGTCCAATTGACATGGTAGGACCGGTTTGATCTGGTTCGTCACATGGTTGAGATAGGAATGGTAACCCTAATTTTCTTGTGGGAAGGTATTAGGGTTATGACAGTATTTTATAAATACTGGATCATGAATCTCCATGACCACTGGTCTATCTCTCTTTATGCACCCATATGCAAGAGACCAAAAGGATCCCAGATGATTCATTGAAGACTCCGGTTAGAGCATTCAAGGCGATATGGAAAACAAAAAAATGGATGGAAATAAATCTTCAGCAAATGGTATGTCTTTTATCTCTTTCAATTCTTTTGTGTTCTAATGTTCTATGTGGTGAATTGTTAAGGTTCATGGGAACAAGATCTCCATGGGAATAGCCATAACAAAGATTAAATGCTAACACTTAGGCCGTCTTCTTTGCCCAATTTTGAATTTGTAATCTATAGAAGATCAACACCAGGTTTGATATTAATAATCAATAGATCTCAACAACAGAATCTTAACTGCCAAGTCTGTAAGGAAACTAAGCAATATTGAAAGAGAGATGACATAAGGAAGATGGATGAAAAGTGGTTAGAAAACATGGTATCCACATAGGGAAGAAATAAAATAACTAAGAAAAGAAGATTGCTAAAGTTTGGAGAAAGCAGACCAGATAGAAATACTCAAATTAACAAAAATGAAAAAGAGAGAACTAGTTACATGACCAGCAGCTTAGCAGCGTATGAGTCGTACGGAAGGGGGTATATATATATATATATATATATATATATAGAAAAAAATTTATTTACCACCCAAAAACTATGCTGAAATCCATTTACCACCCACAAGTTTTCAGAATCATCAATCGCCCCCATTTAATTGACGGAATAGACTTAAAATGTGATTAGACATTTCTGCCCTTTCTCTTTAAAATTGAAAGACATTAAAATGTGATAAAATTACTAATTTGACCTTATAACGATGATAATCCAAATTAGTTTTTAACCCATTTTGTTTTTTTTTTTCTCTCATCTCTCTCAATCTATATAAAAAACCCCCTAAATTTTAGAATGTAATTGAACTTGCAGAGAAATCTCTGCAGATCTTCTCTCGGAGAGAGAGAACCAGATAGTTGTTTATGGATTCTTTTCGTTTGCGGTGTCTGCTCTAAGTCTTGTAGAGCTTCCCACAAATGAATCTCGTCATTGCTCAGATCACTTTACTTCTGGTCATTCTAAGTTCTCTCAATGGGATTTCAGCTGTTTATGCTAGCTTTCAAGGAAGCAACATTGGTTTTGAGAAGCTGATCTTAGGTTCGTTTACCATTCTTGAATGTGGGATTACTCGTTCATTATTCTTCGATGATTTTCATTTGTATTGTAGAATCGTGGTACATGACCCCTATTGCTATTCCGGCGACTCGTTGAAGGGATCAGTCATCGCAGAAGGCACATCAACGGTTCCTTGGGTTTGTTTGGATGAAAGAGAATGGGATGAGCTCGCGTTGTTTCTGTGCCTCGAGAGACGGTGTCTGATTGTTTCGAAGAATGGTTTCAGAAATTATCGATGGAATTTATCTAATGAGAAATTCTTCTTCTGATTTTATCTTATGAGAAATGGAATTGATCGAAGAAATCCCCTCTCTTGAAACCGAAGATTGCTGGTCGGATAAATTGATCAAAATTTGGATATTGCCGATAGAAAACGATGAATATCAAAAATACAAAAAATGACCATCTCTGCAAATCATCGTTCGCATTTCCTTTGAACCACCATCTCCGCGAGCGAGCTGTTCTCCAGACAGATTTTACAGGTTTCAAAATAATGACAACCATGAAGAATAAGATGAAAAAGAAACAGAGCCTAAGGTTAAGAGAGATGAGTATTTTCTTTGTTTCGTTTGTACCTATTTTAGCAGAGTAAAACGAAACAAGGGGTTTTTTTTTTCTTTAATTCCAACCTCATTCTCTCTCTAGAGCATTAGCCCTCTCTCTTGCTGGCCCGTTCGTTTTAGAAGATGAGAAATATTTAATGAAAAAATGTGAGGGTAAAATGAAATTAAATAGGGAGGAAATACAAGGTCTGCCGGGAATCCTCCTAGTTTTTGGATTTTGGCTAAATCTTGGCTTTGGAATCCGAAACTCAATCTCTTCTCTTCTTCTGATTTGTTAAAACTTTAGGTTTGTCATCGTTGGCGAAGTATAACCGTTACAGAGGAGTGTTGTCATTGGCGAAGAAAGCTTTGACAGAGGATTTCACTCGTCGGGGAAGAAGGGTTTCATAGTTTTTTACTCTTACTCGTCGGGGAAGAAGGGTTACACGAATTAGGGGTAGGGTAAATATGAATAAGGGAATTAGGGTCTTTCAACATTACAATAAGGGAAAAATTGTCCCAGTAATTTTCAATTAGTGATGATGTCATCAACTAACAGGACTCTATTAACGGGTGGGGTCTCTTTGATTAACAGTGTCAAAAATTTAGGTGGTATATGATGATCCTGGAAACTTGTGCGGGTAGATGGATTTTGACATAGTTTTTGGGTGGTAGATGAAATTTTTTCACATATATATATATATGTATATATATATATATATATATATATATGTATATATATATATATATATATATATATATATATATATATATATATATATATAGGGAATACTCTCACATATATTATTGAATATGATGATCTAAGTCCATAGGCCGTCTTCTTTGCCCAATTTTTCTTCTCCGAAGTTTGTTCATTGTTGTGATATTCAACCCAGACACATTGATGGAAGAATTTAAGTTAAATGTGTCGACTGAGATTATAGTAGGGAATGCAAATAATGATCAAGGGAGAGGTCTAGGGTTAATTGCTATAAACCAAAGGCATGATTCTCGAAGCATACCAGATCGGAGGATTTTGCAGTTGCAGATGGGTATGGGCAAGGAAGAACCAAGAGGATTATCTTTTGACCTTGGATCTTTTAATTAAGCTGAGTATGGTCACAAAAGATTGATATCAGCTGGGCGTCTTACCGACAATAAGAAGGTTTGACATTGTTGGAACCTTGGCCAGTGTTGAGCAGTTCATGGGCAGTTCCAAGTGAGTTGTCATTGTTGGCAACCATGGTTTGCATATATGTAATCTAGTGGCAGTATGGGCAGTTTGATAATTTTCTAGTTCTCTAACATGAAGATAGTACTTGAAGAGGAAAGAAGAGGAACGAAACAGAAGAGAGAGAAGATGAGGAGAGAAAAGAAGAGAGAGAATGAGGAGAGATAAAGAAGAGAGAGAAAGTGGGCCATGTGGGTCCTACATGATGTGGCTTGCCACCTTGGCACTAGCCCAGGCCAGCATGGCCGAAGCCCGCGGCCCCAAGCCAGCAGCAAGGCAGCATGGCCTGCTAGCCACCAACCAGCCCCACAAGGCCAGCCAACAGCAAGCCTCGCAAGGCCAGCCAGCAGCTAGCCCCACAAGGCCAGCCAGCAGCCAGCCTCGAAAGTCAGCACGCAGCCAGCCTCGCAAGACCACCGCACAGCAGCAGCAGCTGGCTCTCGCAAGCCAACAAGGCTCGCAGGGCCTAGTCGTGCACGCGAACCGCAAGGCTTCAACAGCATGCGCTCACCTGTTCGACGTTTTGCCGCAAAGAAATCCAAAAAGAAAAACTCTTTGGAAAAATTAGGATTTACAAGGCAATCTCACTCGTTGACAGCGGTATTTTGGTCAAAATAAAAGTGTCAGATTCATCTTCAACGGCCCAGATTGGGCCACGGAGGCTATATCCCGATCTGACAAACTTTGAAAAGGCGGGATCCTGTGTGTCGCTGGATCCGCATCAAGATGCCCCTGCGAGCATTCGGATTTGTCGGAAGCAAGTTATAATGGTGTGGTGCGATGTATGGATGTGGCTCGATGTTTCGCTGTGGCGCGCGTGTTGTACGCTATGGCGTTTGATGCCTATCCAGCGGCTATGATTGCCGCCTATCACGCATGACGTGATGGATCCAATCCAGCGGCCCAGGCGTCATCCCGCCTTCTTCGGTTCATCTAACGGCTTATGTTATAAGATGTCGTTTAAACCAATCGAGACTCGACAACATCGTACGGCGGGACAGTGGCAGCGGCGCTATTATGTGTCGCGGTGCATGAATTAAACTGGGAAGATTCCATTTAGAATGTTTATATAGGCCGATCTTCTGCTGGCCATATCTCAGCCGTCCGATTTCTGATTTGGGCGTATAAGATATCGATCTAAAGGGAATTTGAAAAGGAAGCTTTCCAAACCAGTTGGAGCTCGAGAAGAAGAAGGAAAAGTGCGATTTTAGGGCAAAAACCTTGTTGGAGCTTCAATGAGCTGTGTATGACTTCCACTTACTCTGTGTGGCCTTTAATGCTTTATTGAAGCTAGGGTAGAGTACTGAGACAATGTATTGAGTGTCCAGTGGAGTCATGATGATGAGGAATGACTTGTGTAGCCAATGAAAAGATCGATAAGCTTGCACAATGAGCTCTACACCTGCTGTGAACAAGCTGGGAAGGTAACCTCTTACACAAACCCTCATAATGATGAATGTGATAAATGGGATGGGTTTGTAATTATTATATGCTTCATATGTATACCCTGTCAAGTCGAGTCCTGATAGGTTTGTGGGTAGTAGCTCATATTCAAGTTGTAGCTTGTCTTACCTGGTGGTGTAGCACCTTGCTGTTGTAGCAGTCGAAAACTACCAATTAAAGTTGTGTATCGGGTATAATACGAAACCCTGGTTAGGGTATTACCCCGTGGACTAGCCATCATAGTGAGTGATCGGTGAACCACATTACATCTTGTGTTGTGAATGTATGTGATTGTTTATGTGTATGAAATAGAAGTTTGTGTGTTGCAGGTCTGGGTGTACACATTTGGCAGGCCAAGCCCCTGGTATGGATACCTATGGGTGTGTGGTTGGTGTGAGCACGAAATGTGTTTGATAAATTGGCAGTGAGAAAAGTCCATTTGACAACTCAAGGCAGCACACAATGAACAACAGCTCTTGACAACAGTTTCCAAAGCAGTAGACCAGATCATCTCAGTGGGATTGAATTTGAGGGTACTGATTCAACCCCCCCCCCCTCTAAGTGACTACCTGAGATCAACAAACATGACAGTCGATTTGACTGTCAGTAGACAAGAAAAGAGAAGGGAAAAGGGGTGTTGCAAATTAGAAATTAAGAAAATTTCAATCAACACCTCATATGATGAAGTAATGATAATGACGATGATTGGTTATTGGATAGCAAGTACGACTGCACGACACCAAACACATACACAGTGGAATACTATTTCATGATCGAAGGTGACAAACCACCAAGCAATTGAAACAAAATTATGGAAAATCCCTTGGAGTTGAATAGCAACAGAAGCTCGAGAATCCATCTCCTTCTAATTCCACATTGAATCTTTGGCACTAGAATCTTAGCAACCCATTGTGGTCTTTCCTATTGGGTGGAGTAGGACCTTCTGTTCAAGAGATTTACAAAGGTTAAATGAGACATTTTACTATCTCATGTTAAAGCCGTTAATTCATTGGAGTCAAATGTAATTTTGAATAGGAGAGCTTCGTGTCATTTAGCCAAAGTATACAGGTTAATGTAATTTACCCTTTATTTTATAACGATAAGTCTATGCATAAGAAAATTGCCTCAGCATGACCCTGTTTTGGAATTGCTTCCTTCGATCAACTCTTTTAACTCACATAAATAAATGAATGGCAATTTCGATTGTTGGATAGAAAGGACATGGTTGATGCATCACTATAATCTGACAATTATATGCACTCTTAAAATTTTAGATTTTTAAAACTCTATTTTGCAACTTGGCAAACTCCCTTGAGTTGATCCTTGACTAGTGAATAGAGAACCTAGGGTCTCCCATGCAAGTAATTTGGCTCCATCTGATAAGCTACGTGGTAGATCTTTAAGACCATCTACATAAGGCTTCTGGATCATTTTTAGAAAACTCTTTGTTTGGCCAAAGGACATACATCACAAACGAAAGAAGAAGGAAAGAGACATTCGAGATAGGGAGATGCTTGAGAACGATGCCGTAAGATGGTCGTGGAAGAGACACCAACAGAGTAGGAATGAACAGTGGCAGCCATCAGTGGAGCAGACAGGTGAAACCGGTTAGTGTGGCCTGAGGTACTATAACCCATCATGCAGCTCCCCCACCCCAATCACTTTCTTCAGGGACAAGTCCTGAAAAACAAAACAAAAAAAGATGAAAAGAAAACGACATCACAATTGAGAGTGAGAATTAGCTTAATTACATAAAGCAAATTGAAAATGAAATTAAGAATGCGAAGTAGATCAGTAAGGGAAAGAGAATGTGATAATGTAGTATGACCAATATGTGTAGCCATAGTGGTACTGCCATTAGGTAGAGTCATGGGCCTGTGGGAAAAATTAGGAAGAGGTTTCATGGAAGGATAAAAATGGGGGTGAAATGATGAGATGCCCCAGAGTCGATTACCCAAGATGTGGCTGGAAATTTTGAAGAAAGCAAGCAACGAGGCATACCTACGAATTGAGCAATGGAGGGAGATTCAGGTTTAAGTGTTAAAAGGGAAATGATTTGCTTATATTACATCTATGGAAGTGGTGGCGTCGTGGAAGTTGAACCACCCATAGAATTAGGAAGAGAAACCAAAGTTGAAAGCAAACCAGGACCTAAAATCGAAGAAGAAGAAACCTGATTTTCAGAACTTGCTTTCTGAAAACAGTTAGGTCGACCATTGGAGGAGCGTTAAGGCTGATGAGTAGGATAACAATTTAACACCTAATAGTTTTCTTTGAAATGGCCTTGTTTCTTACATGGAATGTTGAAAGGGCAATTCCAAGATCGATTACCATAAACATGACTGCAGTCAAATCCATTTCAAGAGGAATCCTCCATGAAAGCTGCCGCATCAGTGGTAGCTAGAAAGCTAAGAAAACTGAAGGTTTATATGCCTTTCTTCATGGAGAACAAGAGCATAAACTTTTCCCACAGTCGGAATAGGCCCTATAGTAAGAATCTAAGTTCACATAGTTGCATACGAATCATAGAGTCCCACTAAAAAATGATAGGTCTTCTCAGTCTGATTGTGTCATTGCAAATGTCTAAAACAACCACAAGTACAAGCAAGAACTTGAATATATGAACCGAGTTCATCCTAGAGGATCTTTAATGAAGAAAAATACTTAGAAACAGAGGAATTTTCTTGTTGCATAAGAGAAATAGAGAGCTTGATCTAATATATGTGAGGTCCATTACCTTGTAGGAAACAATCTTCAAGGTCCACCCAGAGATCTGGTTTTGTGTCAATGTAAATGTCATTGTCATGGAGATCGCAAACTAAGCTGTTGCAGATTCACGACATCACCATGAGATTACACTGATCCCAAGTCTAAATATCAGATCTCGGTGCTATATGATGAACCAGAGATCCATTGAGGAAAGCCAATTGTTCCTGGCTCTAAGGGTGGTGCATCGCTCTTCTACATCTGCCCTAGTTGTTTCCATCCAATAATTGGGAAAGAAGGATATGGCTAGGATTATCAAATGGATAGAGAAAGAAGGGTGAATTGTGAGCAATTCGTGAAGGAATCTAGTTCTCAAAAAGTTCATCGAGGGGTCTACCGCGATGTTTCGGGAGCGTAAGTCATGGCGACTGAGATCCTCTGCAATTACGTAGAATTTGAAGCTATTAACCAATATTGTGATTCCTTAAATCTACTATCACAATATTGCTCAAGATCATATCACAATATTTCTCATATGGCATGTGATCATCCATATCACATGCAATCTGCTGATGTAATATTCTTTCCAAAGATCTTACTATAAACTATAAATACCTCTACTGTATCTTATTATCAAGAGAAATACAATACATTTGAATCATTCTCGTGAGTTATCATGGTAACAAAGCAACAATGCTATATGCCTCTGAACCTTCTCCTTTTTTTTTTTTTGCTGGTTCTTGTTTCATCTCCTTCTATAATGGCGACCCCCTTCTCCCCTTCTGCTATCTTCAATGGCATCCCCTCCTGTCCCCCCTCCTGCAGCCCTCTATGGCGACCCCATGACTCCTCTTGGTGTGTCTCCTACTACCCCTCCCCACAATGCTGTCGTCAGTTCTCCCTCTTCCTTCCTTTTTCGCCCATCACTATCTTTCATTGAAGCTGAACCCCAACAATTTTCAGCCATGGAAGGCTCAACTCCCTCCTCTTCTAAAAGAACAATTATTATTCAGCCACATTAATAGCTCTTTGTCATGCCCGCTGAATCCCCTTGCCCAAGCTTTTTGGATTCAACCAGATGCCCTCCTAATGAGTATGCTGATTTCTTCTCTCTCTGAAGAGGTTCTCCCTCTCAACATTGAAAAACAAACCAACAAAGAAATCTGGGATGCTTTTATGTTCCTCATTTGGATCGGCCTCTAGTACAAGGCTCCTATCTCTGCATCTCAGTCTTCATGCATTGATTCAAAAAACTTAATGAAACAATCTCCTTGTTCTTAAAACGTACCAAAATAATCACTAATGAACTTGCCACTGCTGTCTGGTCTATCTCAACGGAGGACTTCAACCAAATCTATTAATAAGCCAATGCCCACCTCAACCACCAGCCAATCCTCTTTACTAATTCACAGCCCGTTACATGAGTTATACTCATCTCCCGTCCCACCCTTTCACCAGACTTTAACCCACCTCCCATCCCCACTAGGACCCACCCAATGCAACTCCACTATCGACCAGCCACCTCCCATGCTCTTACAGCCACCACCAATGTTGACCGTAAGCCTACATGTTTCACCTAAGCTAACCGCTTTCTAGAATGGTGAATGGAAATGTCAAATGAGTTAAATGCTTTAATTCGTAATGACACTTGGTCTCTTGTTCCTTGCAGAGATGACAAGAATTTGGTTGGATGCAAAAGGGTCTACCAAATTAAACATATGGCATACGGCACCCTTGAATTGCACAAAGTGCATCTTGTAACTCAAGGATTTCATCAACTACAAGGACTTGATTATATAGACACATTTAGTCCTGTGGTTAAACCCATGACCATTCGTACAATTCTCGTGCTAGCTGTCAGCCAAAGTTGGCTCATACATCAACTTGACATTAACAATGATTTTTACGTGACCATCTCACAGAAGAAGTCTTCATGGTTCAGCCCCCAGCATTTGCCGATCCTACCCATCCTTAACATGTGTGCCGACTTCATCACTCACTCTATGGTCTCATGGAGGCTCCAAGAACTTGGTTCCATCAATTGTCTCAGTTTTTAATCAATAGGGTTTCAACCTTCCAAGACGAATCCCTTACTCTTCATCCAAAGAACTGGTATCCACATTATTTATGTTCTCATATAGTATACCACATACTTGTCACCAGCTCTAATAGTACACAAGAGCAGCGAATTCTTCATAAAGGATTTGGGGCCCTTAAGCTACTTCCTTAGAATTGTGACCCTGCCCCATCCGCAAGGTCTTCTACTATCCTAGAAGAGATATATAACTAATCTTCTACGCCACACTGGAATGACATATTGCAAACCAGTCTAGACACCTATGGCTACCACTCACAATCCTACTTCAACAGGAAGTGAATTGTACACGGATCATACACAATATCGATCCATTGTGGGGTGCACTGCAGTATATCACATTAACAAGACTTGATGTTGCCTTTGCTATCAATCGAGCTTGCCAATTTATGCACTCCCCCACATTAGACCACTGGACAATGATCAAACAGATACTTTGTTATCTCAATGAAATTTACCAAGGCCTACTGATTACACGGACCTCCGACCTCACCTTGCAAGCCTTCACAGATGCTGACTGGGTAGGCAATAGTTTAGACCACAAATCAATGGGTGGATATGCCATTTTTCTTAGCACCAATCTCATCTCATGGATATCTCGCAAGTAGAAAATTGTGGCCCATTCCTCTACGGGATCAGTATACAAAGCCTTAGAAGATGCAGTTGTAGAATTGATATGGCCCAATCACTTCTTTAAGAACTTGGAATTATTTTATAAAAACCAACCATACTATGGTGCGACAACATTGGTGCCTTCTATCCAAAAAATAAATAAATAAAGAAATAAATAAATAATAAAAATAAAAAAATGGTGCCACCTATCTATTTGCCAACATAGTCTTTTAGGTTTGTACGAAACATGTCGAGATTGATTTCCACTTTGTCCGAGAAGTGTTGCCCAACACAAGCTCAATGTGCATTTTATCTCCACACACGATCAGATCATGAATATTCTTACTAAGACTTTATCAAAAACTCGTTTCCACTTTATACGAGACAAATTGAAGTTGGTGTCCCGATCCATTAGCTTGTGGGGGCGTATTAACTAACATTGTGATTCCTCAAATCTTCTATCACAATATTCCTTATATCAAGATCCCACATCATCTTCTTCATATCGTATGTGATCATCCATATAACATGCAATCTGCTCATATAATATTCTCTCCAAAGATCCTATTGTAAACTATAGATACCTCTCATCTCATGTATCTTATTATCACAAGAAATACAATACATTTGAATCATTCTTGTGAGTTATCAGACATTATAGTAATGGAGGGTGCGATGAAGCTGAAATTTGTCAAAACAGGGTTCCACTCTGCTACCATTTTAAAAGAAGAAAATGGGAAAAGATGCTTAACCGACTTATTATATTATTACTCTGAAGTACCCTTAATATAGGGAAGTTATAGGAAAGGAAAACACATGAAAGAATATAAACTACCTAACAATAATTAGTTAAAATGCCAGCTAAGTGGTAAACTAATCCAACTAACTACCTGACAGTAGAACTAAAACTAAAGTAACTACTAACACTGGTATTGGTGGTTGTGCCCGTGATAGTGGTAGTTATGTTGGACTATGTATTATCATTGTTGGCAACATGACTGATGTGGCAGAGTTAATGAGCATTCAGTCAGAGAAATGAGGAGAGAGAGCGTCAGTATTGGAGGAGAGTGTCTATGGACCCAACTGGTGATGTGGCACAATTTTTGGTGATGTGGCATAGTTTTGATGGGATTATTGGCATCACCATGGCATCATCGTCATTATATACGTATTACATGAAGAGAGAGAAAGAGGAGAGACTATAGAGAGAGAGAAAGAGGAGAGGGAAAGTACAGTGGGACCTACTACACTGAGGTGGCATGCCACCATGGTAGGTAGACTGGCTGAGGGCCGCGGCACCACAGTGGCAGCCAGCCACATGTAGCACAACAGATAGCCTAGCCGCAAGGGCCTTGGGCATGCACACAGGCCAGCAGCAGCTACTGTGCATGCCATACCGCACATAACAAGTCGGCGCACATGCATGGCTTAGCCCCTGGCAGCACACAGCAAGCCCATCCCTTGTTTGAGAAAATTCCTAAAGAGAGAATCACCTCATGTTAGAGAGAAGTTTTCTCAGGAAGTAAACTCTCTATAGGGTTTGTTTTGACAAACCTTCGATCACAGAGGCGATTTTAGGAGTTGTTCAGGGGTTTTTGTGGTAATCTAAAAGATGAAGATTCAAATTAAATGGCCTAGATGAAGCCCTGAAGTTTAGATTCTCATCGGATGGCCCTTAAAAATGCGGGCTAAGGTGTGGCGCAGACGTTGCGCCTTGATCCTCTCGCGTGCTCACTGGTTGGCTGGAGGTAAGATAATATAATGCATCATGTTTTATGAAGACTGCGCCTCGATCTGGTGTGGCGTGTGTTTGATGCGATGGCAGAAAGATTCCAATCGAAAGCAATCTCTTGGCTCTGACTTATATTAACATGATTGATGTAGATCCAAAGGCAGAGACAAGATCCGGCCTTTTTGTGGTCAACCCAACGGTCTCTGCGGCAGATTCTGTAGCGGACCAATCGTAAAGTGACAACGAGCTCTCATGTCAGTGTGGCGGCGCTCCTGTGTTTCGCATATGCATGGATGGAGTCCGAAAGATTCCATTTAGAATAATTCTGTTGGCTGAACTTCAAACCGCCATAACTCCTTCATCTGGAGTCCAAATCAGATGGTTCAAGTTGCAATTTCTATATTTCTCTACCTATTGGGCGTCGTTGGGAGTCATGAAAACACTTAGAAAAATCAAAAAGAGGTTTTTTGAAGGCAGATAGAAGGTTTTCTAGGGTTTTGTATCCTATGGGAGTGATCTATCACCAACTACCTCTTCTCTGTGCATCAATGGAGTGTTAAATCCCTGTGAGAGGTTGGTCGAGCTTTTATGTTTACATTCATGATGATTATGGGTTGTGTGAAAGAAATTGGAAGCCTGTGAGTGAAGTGTGCTCTGTGAATCTATCTCTATCATCATTGGAGACTGTTGAAGAGTTCCTGAGAGTAGTGTGAAGCTTCAAGGAGATTGCTGGCCATTCGAAAACAATTGATTGTGAGATTTTCTCATTCCCCATCTTTTTATTGTTTTCTATGCATTGTATGCTAGCATAGGTGAAAAAAAAAATTGAATACCTATCTAGTCTGTGGGTTTCATTGTAAGGCAATTCCATAAGCTCAAAAATTATTATTTGCTTTCCGTGGGTACGGGTTAAGCTTGGTTTGTTCAGTGGGTGCTGGACACTGGCTATTAAGCCTGAATCTTAGGTTGTTACGCCCTCTCGGTTTTATGCTAGGAAAATCTAGGATTAGTATCATTGTCTATAAGAGACTAAAAGCTGAGTATTGAGTAAATATAGAGCCCGTTGGGCATTATTCCGTGGACTAGCCATCACACACTCTGATGGTGAACCACGTAATATCTCTGTGTTCTTTGTTTATTTTTTTGATATATTTTGGAGTGCATGAAATGGCTTGTAGGGTAGGTGTGCAAATCTGGTGGACTTGGCCACTGAGTAGTAGCTGTTAGAAAATTATGAGTTTAGGGTTTCAATGAAATCCATTCAAACTCATTCCAATCCCATACATGTTGCCCTAGAACACAATAGAGAAAACATAAACTATGAATCATAAAGACATACCTGTCTGTGAAGAGATTAATTTCATACGCTCCACGACACTCCAAGCTTTGATCGAAATCCCTCGGCTATAGTCTTCCATAGCCTCCAGAGGATATCCTGACGTCTCTTGCTAATGGGTGCAGAGAACTGATTAACCGTGGCTGTGGGGACTCTAACCCTGTATTTATAGAATACAGATGTAACATTAAAACCCTTCCCACAATAGAATTAGGGTTACCAAACCTATCTCATACCGTGTGACGAACCAAACCAAACCGGTTATACCGTGTCAATCAGACTCCCACTGAATTAACTAGTTTAGGTAATTAATTAAGCCCACATAAATCTAACAATCTCCCACTTGGGCTATATTAATTATAAGACTATCGTCAACCAGTGTGGCCACGGAATCCAACACACTAAATCGTCACTAGCTTTGAAACATCCATCAAGCTTTCCAATGCGAGCAACAACGAATAATACACCTTAACGTATGGTGTATAAACTTCTGTCAGCCACAACAGAGGTCTACTCAATACATGAATCGCCTGAGATAATGCATGAAAGTAAACTCCCATGCGAGTCCAAACTTGATTAAAAAACTTTAATCAAAGTGCCCCAAAACCTTTATGGGCAAGTTAACATGGTATTTAAATATTCCAGAATTATAATACCATACTTTGGCTAGACACCGCCTTTATTCTTTGATATTATCCTTTCATGGCAAACCGCCACTAGCTTGGATTAATACCAGACTTTGACTTACCGTCATTATTTGTATGGCTGAATACCGCCTCTTATCTTGGCTGAATACTGCCTTATATATCTGGCTGAATACTGTCTTGAAACTTTGGCTAAATACTGCCTCATATCTATGACATGTCAAACACATAACTATGTATGCAAAATAGCAATAACGCAAATGCTAATGTAAACAAAATCATAGTTACAAAAACTATACCCATCAAACCATGAGTAATACAATCAAACACAGTAAGCAATGTGAAAACACAAGTATAAGCATAAAGAGTCTCCTACTGATTAAGCATATCTAGAGACTCTCAATGATTCCCAGATCTTTGGCCATTTAAGCCTCTGAAAAAATTATTTGTTTTCAACCATTCTTATATTGGACATACCGTCCCTTAAAGACTCCCACTGACAAAACCTTCGTCCGAGAATCTACAATGATATAAAATATTTTGACATCTTTCTTACTTCAAGAAATTCGATCTCCATTATACTTTGAAATACTAGATTTCATATTATTCTTTGAGAAGAACACAGTTGAACCACTGTCAGAATACATCTCAATAGATTTAGAAGTGGAGTCTACAATCTTCAAATTAGATAATAAATTTTCACACAAGATATCTTGCTTGTTATCTTTACTTAGAGTTACAAAACCCTATCACCATGACAATGAACCTTGAAGTTGATTTCTTGTCATCAATACAATCATTATAAATTACATCAAAATAGCCTAGAGTGTCACTACTTTTATAAATGAACATATGATCTTTGGTCCTCTGCATATACCGCATGACCTTCCTTTTCCCCATTGTCTAGTAAGCTATACCAGCATCCAACTGAAAACATCCTATGACACTCAATGAAAATGCTATATGAAAATATTACAACCTTAAACATATATCAAGCTCTTTACTGCATTGTAGATGCTAATACTCAGTATCATTCTTTGCTTACAATTCTGTCAATTTATCTCCTTTACTGATCTTAGCATCCGCAACTTACTAGTTATACATGCATACTGAACCATTCAAAAATACGAACAATATTTATACTTTGAGATAAATCCAGAATTTTGTTTTTCCTGTCACGAGCAAACTCAATTCCAGGTAGAAAGGTACTTGCTCATACAGTTTTACATGTCAAAGTTATCAGACAGAAAAACATTGATTTCAACTAGTAAACCATGTCACTACAGGCCAACGAAAACCATCATCACACATGACAAGGAAATGAATCCACTCCCACTGACCTATAGATATATACAATGGTCAATGACAATATCAACAAAGTTGAAAAAAGATACAACCCTGTCAAACTTCAAATACCATTATCCGGATACCCGTTTAATCCACAGATTGACTTTATAAGTCTACAAAACATATCTTCTTTATCCTTACCACAAAACCTTGTGATTAAAATATATAAATATTTTTTTTGATCAAAATGATCTTTACATCTACTTGATGCAACTCCAAAATAAAAAGAGCAATTAAGATCTCAAAATTTGAAGTTCTCTTTCTCTTCCCTTTGTGTGATTCCACTTTGCTATAAATTTTACTTTGTAGCAATCAATTCTCCCACTGGAATCACACATTTTCTTTGTATATCCATTTTTAACTTATGAGTACACCGCTCATTGACAAAAGCATAAAATTTTAAGTCTCGTTATTGTTCATAGACAACAACACATCCCTTATGATCATTAAACATTCAAGAACAATTTCATTACTAATAACTTGCTCAAAATCATTAGGATCTTCATTTTTGTCCATCACCAAAAATATCTATTTTGAAGTACAACATGTGATTGAATGAAATCACAGATTTACATGGTCCAGTATATCTCTTCATTGCCTCATCTGGCTCTACTACTATGGCTGAAGTATTTTTGGTATCTCAACTGGTTGCTTTATACCCATTTTCAGGTGGTCTCATCAAACTTTAAGTTTCTTGAGTCTATTTTGACATCTCATAATATGACAACTCAATGTCCTAAAATAATCACTCTCATACAAGTGTTATGAAACCATGTCAGTTCTACAGTCTCATAACAAGAAGATAACTTAAACTGAAACTGAAACTGAAATCTGACTAACTAGCACTCTATTAATAATATAGGCTGCAATATCAATTCTTTCCTTACAGGATCAAATACATTCTTAGGTTTTTGCAAACACTTACTTAAATTTATTAGGGAATAAATCAGTATCACATGGTCTCCCAAAACTCTCTCATTCAGATCCAATAGTTTCAATTCCTTTAATAAAAGTTTTTCCACCTTAATTTTTCATTATTTGAAAAACAACCATAGAATAAATTGTGACAAGAAATCCTAGATGAAATCTCGATGTCCACCAATTCTAATAAATCCTTGTTGTGAATAACCTTCACATACTTTAATCTTGTCATCTTCTCTTTTAATTAATTTTCACATATATACATGTAATAAACCTTGGAAGGAGAATTTCAGAATATTATTCTTTCTAATCTTTCTTTGGACAACAGTCATAAACCCTTATGACCAGGGTGGAAGATTACAATATACAGTTTAACTTCTAAAGATATAATAAATTAAAGATTTTTATACTTCTATTGGTTCAAACTACGATTAATGCTTAAGTATCCAATATACTGCACCTTCTTGCTCAGAAGTTTCATAATCCTTATTCTTTTTTCACTTAAACTGTCCAGCTATAAAAATCTTTCTTTACATGTCCCTTATGAGTCACTCTACAAGAATTTTATTCTACTTAGATCCATTTTATCTTGTAGTTTCTTAATGTCTAATTCTTTGTCATAAGGTTTCAGACTATTCCATGAAAAAATATTTTCTTTCTATGAGTTTTTCTACCCCTTTTACAACTTGCCTTTGTCTGGGTATATATTATGCACTATGACATTGGCATTCATATTTTTCTCTTTTCTTTGAACTTTTATCCTTAGTTATTTTACTTTAGGGTTCATTATATTTTGAGTACTATAGGTTACCAGGATCTGACTATACAATTCTTGTGAGGAAGTGAAAAGTCTAAAATGTCACTTACATAGGTTTTAATGAACCTACAAATATTCACTTATCCTTGAGCTTATCATTAATACTTAACAGCTCTACCTTGTATTTCCTCACATTTCGAATACCATCTCTTATCATCAAAAACTGATACTGATGGACTTGAGTAATAAAACATCTCTCTGCCCCTTCTTGAAAAATCAAATCTTTCTTTGGATTTCTCAGAAAATATCATTTTTCAATGTTTCTCATCTGAACATTGCTTTACTTGATCTTAAGGATTGAACACCCTAAGGATCAGAATACAATTTTTCTGTTGAATACATCTAGGTTAAACAATCCTAGACTAGTTTGCAGTTTCCATGCCAATTCATAAAACTGGCAGCCAAAGACAGGCATCTTAAGGTATTTAATCATTACAAGTCCACAACAATGTAAACAATTGTAAGTCTACGATTAATACCAAATAAAATTAGCTAGCAAGAATATATATACATAACATGTGCAAGCTAATTCATATCTTTGAAAAGTCAACCGAACTACACACACATCTTTTGGGACAATATGTGCACTGGTCCTTTCAATATCTGTGCAATAATTGCGAAGAGATAATGACTTTCAAAAATCTCACCACCTTTGGGTGGATGAAGACCCCTAAAGCCACAATCCCTCAACCATGTGCATGAGTTCTTTATTTTCTTTGACAACGCCACCTTTGGGTGGACAATGTCATTCTTTGCTGCATCCGTAAAAGTGAGAGTTTATGTTAGTGTCACTTTTGTATGAACACTATATTTTCTTACAGTAGTTTGTAAATACATAAATGCTAGATTTGAGCATATTATGATAGAACTAAGGTTGCCACTTTGGTGGTCACACCATAATCCTCACACAATAGTTATAAATCATAATTTGAATAAACTTGGACAATGTCACATTTGAGTGAACATTATCAAAACTGAAGCATTTACAAATACATATTCTAGAATTTGAACACATCATAATAAAACAAGGTTGCCACTTTGGTGGTCGCACCAAGTTCCACCATGATATGAACAAACCCTAAATTGCAGCTTATGTGGGATATTTATTTAACCATGAATGCTTTAAAATATAATTTTACAAGTCTAAACATTCATATAAACATGCACATTAGCTCAATCAATCAATTTTGTACAATAACTTTAAGAAAAATCAGCAAAAACATTACAAATCGAGTTCCCATAGGACATTTTTCCATAATAACATATTTTTCAATGCATCAAATTGTACCAAAATATATATCAGATTGAAGAGCATTAAAAATGGAGTCCAACGAAACAAACCAGAGGTCAATCCGACATTCCTAGCTCCCAGAATCACTGTTTAATGTTCTTTTGTTTAAAAAATAGAAACCAAACAAGCCCTTATAAGAAAACCCTGTCTGGGTCGGTTCGGGTTGGGTCGATCCGGTCTGACCAAATCGGTTTGGTTCTCTCAAAACCAAACATTCCTTTTTTTTATTCTCCATTTTTTTTTATTATTACTTTGGTC